>BDDC01000080.1:74479-96338 GCA_001662425.1 Chlamydomonas sphaeroides | reverse complement strand
GGGGGGGGGGGGGGGGGGGGGGGGGGGGGGGGGGGGGGGGGGGGGGGGGGGGGGGGGGCACCGGCGCGTAGTTGAGCGGCTCAAAGTTGCGCGGCCCGTGACCGCATCCGCGTTCCAAACTGATCAACATTTGCACAACGCGATTGAGTCTGCAGGTGACCCCGTTGCGCAAAAAGCAGGCGCGCTAAGGCTCCGGTCGTCGCTGTGCGATCGGCAGCAGCGCCTCACCCATAAGTGATAGCCGCCTGTATCCAGAAGTCCTTATTCGCCTCCTGCTGCTGCTTCGAAAGCTCGCCTGCCATCGTGCGACCTCCTGTAACCAAGTTGAGATGTGCCTCGGTCGTGCGTCCAAGTGCTTCGAGCGCGGCGCAGCAGGACGGGTGTAATATGAGGCTGTCGACCTACACTGCTGAACCCGATGTCGGGTAGGCCTGACGGTCGAGTTCGCTCGCTAGTGATGGCACGAACCCCTTCATTCCCTCGCCCTCCCCGACCGCAACAGCTGGCCAACTCTAAGTGAAAGCAGCCGAGGCGCAGCGACCATGTTCTATGCAGCTTGCCATTTCCGCCTCCGCCTGCTTCTGCGTTCAGGGCTCAGGCGCCTGTAGTCCTGGTGCCTCGTTAGGCGGGGTCTGGCTATCCTCCTGCCAGGGTTGGGTGCGGCCTTCTTGCCCTTGTGTTTCTCCCCTCGAATATCGCAGGGAGGTATCAATGTTGCCTCGGTGAAACAGGTTCAGATTGCAACTCGACCGTCTGCTGGCTCGCTTCAGTTGTTCCTGCTGCCTGCCCGCCCGCCCGCTCGCCCGGCTTCGCCACACATCAGCACCCTCCATCCGCAGCCAGAGTCCCACACCCACGCACGGCACACCTCGCCCGCTCGCATCGTTGCTCGCTCATCCGTCAGAAGTCCTCCGCCGCTCGCCATGCCTGCTCCCGCTTGTCCGGCCGCCGCCCATCCACCCGCTCGCCTGACATGGTCTCCGTCCCTGCCAACAGGCCATCAGGGAGCCCACAACGGCCCCATTGCCTCAGTGGGCCCATCTGCCCAATGCGCCATCCACCCTATCGCGCAACGGCTGGCGCCGAGCAATGCTGACGTTGCAACGCCCCCATAAGGCGGTCCGGTCCACCTCCGGCCAAAGTGCTTCGGCCACCAGCTGCGGCTACCCGGGTGACCCTGCACAGGCTGCTCATAAGCACCAGCCGTCCTCGCGCTCGGCCTCAAGCTCAGCCTCGGTCCGGTTGGTGGCAGTGGCGAGAGCGCCACAGCACCCGAGCAGGGCCGGGGCACAGGCCCTGCTAAAGCCCATGAGGGGTCCAAGGCGGCCAGGAGCACTGGCCCCGCCCCGCTGGGGCCTGGGGCCTCCTCCCGCGGCTCTGAGCCCAGCGTCATCCGGATCGCTCCCACGACCTCGCTCCTGCGCCCGCCGCAGCCTCTCGCGGCCGCAGGGCAGCAGGCCTCGTCCTGTGGCCGCCAGGGTCGACGGCGCCAAGCCCCGCCGCGCGCTGGCCTCCGCCTCCGAGGGCCTCCCGCCTGGCGCCGCCGCGGCACGCCGCAGGCTGTATGCGAGCCTCGCAGCGCGGCGCGCCAGCGCCCTCGGCCCCGGCCTGTGCCGTGCCGCGCTGCTCGGCCCTCCGCGCGGCCCCGCGCCGGGGCCGCATGTCCCAGGGCAGCCATCTGACCCACGGCACGCGCTCCTCCCCACACAGCGCCCGCCACGCCGGGTCGGTGGCGCGGACCTAGCGCCGCCAGCGCCGGCCAGGGGCCGCGCATGCGTTGACGCTGCGGCCCCCGCTGCTGCTGAGCCTCGCCCCAGGCTGTTGCAGGTCCTGGCACGCCAGCACCGCCCGCTCACGGCCGGCCGCCGCCGCCACCGCCTCCGGCCTTGGGCGCGCCCTGCTGCTCCCAGGCCTCCTTGGCCGCGTAGCCCAGCGCCGTGATGCGAGGCACCAGCTCCTCGTACAGCGTCCACACCAGCGCGGTCTGGGTAGTGCGCTTGAGGATGCGCGGCGCCGCGCCTGCGGCGTCGCGGGGCCACAGCAAGCTGTAGGTACCGGGGCGGTAGCCCATAGTAGGTAGGTTCACCGCATGGGTATCGTAAGTTCATGAGTTCACAACAGACAGCGCAGCGCACAGCGGGCCGAGGCGATGTGGGGCATGTGCGGGGGCGCCTCGCAGCTGTCGTCGCGGCCGCGGCGGCTCCCGCCGGGCGCAGTGATGGGTGATGGTGCTAGACAGTATAGTTGTGGAACTACAGAATTTCTTAGACATAGAGATCTACAGAAGCACGGCTGTTACGGCCGGTGCCGGGTCGCACCCGTCAACAGCGCCGAGGGACCCTGTTGCCGCAGCGCCGCCGCCAGCGTGCTCCACGCGCCGCCGCCGGCCGCCGCCGCCGCCGCGGCGCCCGCCGTCCCTGCCGCCGCCGCCGCCGCCGCCGCCGGGGTGCTGAGGCCCAGCTGCATTCGCGTGCGCACCACATCGGCCGGCTGCGGTGGGGAGGGACAGGGACGGATGCAGGGGCAGAGGGAGGCGCGGAGTTCGGGCGAGGCCTGCTGGTAGGCAAGGGTCTGCTTCCTCGCGCTGCCCAAGGGCCTGGCCGCGTGGCCAGTGCACACTACCATGCCACACCCGCTCGCCGGCGTCAGCAGCGTGGCCGCACTTTGTCCGCTGCATATGTGCATATGAGTACACCGGTACATGAACATGTGCATCTGACTACTAACACGTAACCTACATAACATCCATAGCATGTGCATGTGCCGATGAGTCTATGACCGCATGTGCAACCTGCCTGCGTCAGCAGTGTTGCCGCCACGGCCGCCGCCACGCCGCTGGCAAAGTTGACCGCGGCCTGGGGACGGCCCTCGCCTGCCAGGTTCTCCTTGAGCCGCGTGTAGAACATGTAGTAGAGCGCTGCGGCGGGCAGGGGGCCAGAGAGGCAGCAGGCGGCGGGCCGCGGTCACCGAGATGCAGCCGGGAGGGGGCAGCACGCGAGCGTCCGCGCCTGCCACCCTGCGGCGTGACCTGGTTACATGCCCGGCGCCGCTGCCCGCACGAGCGTTGGAGGGCGGGTGAGCACGGCGGGCCACAATAGCCGATCGCGACCCTGCCGCCACACACAAGACGCGATACGCACATGCAACGACAGCAGGTCCTGTCACGGGGTCAGTGGTCGCTGCTCTCACCCGAGTACGGCGCGTTGGTGAGCACGGTGGGCCACACGCCGCGGAACAGCCCCCGCACGCCTTCTGTCCGCATGATGGTCGCCAGCGCGTGCCCCGTGTCCCGGTACCGGGGCACCACCCCCGCCCCAGCCGCCGCAGCCGCCGCCGCCGCCGCGGAGCCCGAGGTCGACGTCGCCGCCAAGCCGGCGGCGCGCGCCGCCGCGGCGCCGGCGGCCGGGCCGGCAGCGCCGGCGGCGGAGCTGGCGGAGCTAGCGGCGGAGGCGGAGGCGGCTGGGGCGGCATCTGCGACGTACTCCATGCGTGTTTTGACCACGGTGACGGGGCACAGCAGGATGGCGGCCACGGCGCGGGAGAGGCCTGCGGGAAGGGGCAGGGCGTGGATGTATGCGGCGCGCAAAGATGATGCGCAAGGGCGGTTGGGCCACGGAGGCTGTGAGGGGCGGGAGGGCGGTGACGGGGCACAGCAGGATGGCGGCGAGGGCCACCAACAGGTCGGCGGCCAGCCGAGGTGCGGGAGTTGCGGCCATGGCGGCTGTGGCGTAGTTGGAGGTGCCCGGACTGGCGGTGCAGGGGCAGCCGCCGCCCACCGCCCGCCGCATGCTGCGGTAGCGCCGGCGTGCGGTGCCCCCTGTGCGTCAGCCCGGTAGGTGTCGCACGACAAATCGGCCTCCTGGCCTCCTGGCATACCGTGCGTGTCGTGGCATGCCGTACATGGCGCGGCAGGTGGTCGCCCCGCGACTGACACCGGCATGCTGTGACTGCATGCGTGCTGGGTTTTCCTGTTGGGAAAGCCCCACACACCCCTTGCCTCACCGCCCGACATGGCGGCCGCAACGTTGCTGAGGTGCGATCCGCCGTCGGCCGTGGGGGTGGACAGCAGCGAGCGCATCTGGGGACGGGGACGAGTGTGCAGTGTCGGGATGGCGAAGGGAAAGGGCAGGAGGCAGGAGGCAAAGTGGAAGAGAGCATGGGACAGGTGGCAGCTGGCAGTAGGCGGGCGGGCGCAAAGACAGCGATGCGGTCATGCGGTGGAGCGTGGGACAGGTGGCGGCTGGTGTGTGTGTGTGTGTGTGACGGAGGGCGGCGTCAGCGCCGAAGCGGGCCCGACCGCGCCGGGCGGCCCGGGCGCTTCCGGCGGCAGCGCCGTGCCGACCTGGGCTGCGTCCGTCAGCCCTGCGGCTCTCAGCTCGTCAGCCATGTCACTCGTAGCGCTAAGCTCTTAGCTCTCAGCCTAGCTCTTGGCTCGTAGCTCGCGGCGGAGCAGCTGTCACTCGCCTGCTCCAGCAGCACGAAGTGCAGCCCGGCGCCCAAGCCCACGCGGATGACGCTGGGGCCGGTGCCCGCCCAGAAGCCGCGTAGGCCCTGCGACGCGGTGGTAGCGTTGCACCAGGTTGCACAGCGACATGGTCAACGGAGGAGCATAGCGGGAAGGTGGTGGGGCTGGGGGTGCGGGCTGGCATAGCAAGTGGCGTGCCTGCTTGGTCATGATGACGCCGGCGGTGGTCAGCGTGCCGCGGACTAGGCCGCGTGCCGCGTCGGCCTGCATCTTGGTGCGAACGACGTCGAGGGGCTGCGGGGAACGGCGAGGGAAAGGGGGGTGGTTGGGGCGGGTGGGAAGGCACGGTGGGCACGGCGTGGACAAGACCGTCGAGCGGGTTTGGAGCCACGAACCCTTGGCGACACCGTTGACTGGGCATGGTCGGGTTAAGTTCGGGTCGTTTGCGAGCATACCTGCACGCAAGCGCTGATAAGCGAGCCCGAAATAGCGCCCGACAGCGCCGATGCGAGCGACGGGGGCTTCTTCTGCCGCTTCTTTTGCGATCCATCGTCTGCAGCAGGCTTTGGTGCTGACTCCAGCGGTGCTGCTTCGGTCTTGCGCGGCATCGCAGCAGGCGATGGCAGAGCAAGGACTGCAAGTCGTCGATTGGTGTGCTCAGGTGATTGTACACTGCATTCGGTGTGTTTCGTGTTGCTGTCAGGGCGGGGTGGGTGTTATGCACGGAAATGTGTCGCGGCACGGCTGCTGGTGGCCTGTGGGTCGGTGCCACGGGCTGGTGAACCCGAGCTCACAAGCATTCACGATCCCGATATAAAAGCCTATATACAGCGCTCCTGGTACGCCTCAGCCTCCTCGCTTGCTCTGCAAAGAAGGATGCGCGGCTAAGACCGCTTAACGATCCAGGGCCAGATAGCTAGTGCTGATGCGAGCAATTCAGCAGTCTCATGCTGGGCGCGCGGCTGTGGGGCGGCGTCGCGCGCTGCGCGTGCAGGTGTGCGCATGCGCCGGCACCAGCAAGCGCACCGCCCTTGACGACATCCTCTGCATCAATAACCTCGCAAACGCTTGCCACAACTAAAACCTACGTGGGCGTCCGTCCCTCGACCCGAACACCGGCAGGCCACCGCCCAGCCCCTGCCCGCGCTGCTCCCCGGCTTGACGCCGCTGCCGCCGAGCTACCGCGCAGCCACGACGGACCCCGCCTTCAAGCCAGCTACCTACAACGGCCAGCAGTATGCGCCGGGGGCGCCGAAGCTGGTGTCGCGACACATTTCGGTCAACCCCGTCCACGGCCTCGTCAGGTGCGGCCCTGGCCCTGCCCACAAAACCCCACGGCCGCAGCCAGAATCCCCTTCCACACGCCCAACAGAAATGCAGCACCCTGGCCATCCGCCATGTGACCACCACCAACAGCTTAGCCAACCCAAGCCTGCCGCTCTAGGCCCCCTCCACATCACACCTCCCTGGCTGCCCGCGCGGGCGCCTGGGCTCCGTGGGCCTGGCCCTTGCGGCCACCCGCGGGCGCCCCGCACGCCGAAACACACACACGCACCCTCCCCTTGCTCCCCCCTCTCTCCCCACCTCCCCTCCAGCTGGCTGGGCGACCGCCTGGGATCCGTGGACCTGGCCTTCGCCACTACCCTGGACCGGCAGCCCCTCGCGCAGGCCGCCGCGGCGGTGGCGACGGCCGGCCTCACGCTAGCGGTGGGCCACCAGGGCGGGAGCGGTCCCGTGGCAGGGAGCGCGGCAGGGTCAGGAGCTAGCGCTGTGGGGGGGGGACCAGCAGCGCCGGGGCGTGAGGCGGGGGTGTGCGCGGAACCCCTTGAGTTGGCAACGAACCGCGCGGGCGCTCTGGGCCCAGGGGCCGGCCACTGGGGCCAGGGGCCGGCCCTGCTGCTGCATTGCAGCAGGCACCCGGCAGCCGGCGAGAGGCGCCGGGGCGAGTGCGGCGCCGTGCATGCGGCGCCAGGGAGGGTCCGCTGGGGCTGGCCCGCGCGGCAGGGAGGCAGTGCGGAGCAGGGCATCGCTGCAGCGTGCGGCGAGAGAGGGCCGAGCAGCCAGCACGGGGCGGTGCTGGGGGCGGGCTCCCCTGAGGCCCGCTGAGGCCCGCTCCTGCGGCCCATGCCCCGCCCCATCGCGCCCGTAGGGCCTGCACCCGCTGGCGCTGCTGCGGCTGGGGCTGCCGCCGGCGCTGGCCGACTGGCTGGAGCTGCAGGTGGGCCGGGTCCCTGGCGGGGGAGGGCGAGCGGCTGCTCTGCGGCGGCCCACGACATCCCCAAAGCCTCCTCGGCGGGCTGCGCGCTCCCATGTCCTGCCAGTCGGGGCGCGCCCAGGCCAGGCCAGGCCGTGTGGGCCTCCTGTGGGCCGTGTGGGCGTCCTGCCCTCCCTCCCCCTCGCACGCCGACCCGGCCGTCCACCGCGGCCCCTTCTACTTCTGCGCTGTACGCAGGTCGGCGGCTGGGCGCTGCCGCTGGTGGCGGCGGCGGCGCTGGCGGCTGGGCTGGCGCTTGGGCTGTGGCAGCTGCGCAGCTGGGCGGCGGCGCAGCATGCGCTGCTCAGGTGGGGCCTTGGGCTGCGGCGGCAGCGAGCGGCATGACACACGTGCCTGGCGATGGCATGATGGAGCCCCGTAGCATCTCGTTCTGCTTGCGACCAGGGTGTGGTTGTGACCCCGTTCTGTCTGCGACCAGGGTGTGGTTGCGGTGGTGGTCGTAGCAGCTGCGAGGCGCACGCACACCGCGCGCTGCTGGACCCTGGGGCGGACTGCGGCTGCGCTGCTGGCCTGTCTCCTTGGGGCCTTGCACACGCCGGCGTGTGTGGCGTGTTTGGCCAAACGTGTGTTCACGCTGCAACAGCACAGCGCCCATGACCGGTGGCAACAACACAACAGAGCAGCGCACATGTAGCTGTAGCTGTAGCTATGGTTACGCTAAGGAGTGCATGCGCTGCCACCGCCGCTGCCGCCACCGCAGGCTCGACGACGCCATCGCTGCCGCGGAGCAGAGCCGCGCCGCGGCGCGCGCCGCGGCCGCTGCGCCGGAGGCCTCGGAGGCCGAGGCCGCGCCGGCGGCGGCGGCAATGCCCGGGCCCTTTGCGCCGCTGGTGCCTGCCGCGCTGCGGGGCCTGTATGAGGAGGACTGGAAGCGGACCGACGGGTGCGTCTCCTGGCCGCCATCGTCATGTTTCGTTGCACGGCAGTAGACATGGCATGACATGAATGTAAAAGTGAATGTGAATGCTCGGGTTTTGGAGCGCACTGCTGCCAGCTGCCCACTACCCGTGTGCCGCTCGACCCCAGGACCTGGCTCGCCGTGCTGCTGGCCGCGCGCGCCGGCGCCCTCTACACCGCCGCCGCCGCGCTGCTGTCCGGCGGCGGCGCTGCCGCCGCCGCCACCGCCACCGTCGCCTTCGCGGCCTCGCTGCTCCCCGCCGCGCTGCCCCACGTGCGGCAGCTGCTGGCGGCGCCGTCGGCGCCGCCGCCGGCCCGCCTGGCGGCGCCGCTGCTGCTGGCGGATGTCGGGTTCCTGATGGCGCTGGCGCCAGCGGTGCCGCTGGCGGCGCGCGCCGCCGCCGCCGTGGCCCTGGCGGCCGGCCTCGGGCTGGCGGCGGTAGCGGCGGCGGCTTCGCCGCGGCTGGCTCCACTGCGCGCCGCCGCCGGCGACGTCGCGACCTTCCACGTCGTGCTGCGGCAGCCGCTGTCCGGCACCCTGATGGACACTACCATAGGTACGGCATATGCCGGCACAGTACGGCACAGTACGGCACCTGCTTGGGCAGCATCCGCCCCGCCCTCCTCCAGGACCCCCTGTCGAGTACTGACACGCCCGCACGACACCAATCCCACCGCCCGCAGGCCACCAGCCGCTCGTCGGCGTCGTCGGCAACCCCGACGGTGCCGACGCTGACGCCGCCGAGGTCGCCGATGCCGCCGGCGTCGCCGCCGACCTGCGCCACCCCAGCGCCGCCTTCGACCCGCAGGCGCGCTTCGCGCCGCTGCAGGAGCTACTGGCGAGTAGCGCGGTGGAGGGCATGCTGGTGGGCGAGAGCCGGCGCCTGGCGCTCGTGTCGTGTCTGGACGAGCAGGACGGCGGCATGGGCGTGGCGCTGCTGGAGCGGCCGGCGGGCAGCAGGGAGGGCGGCGGCGGCGTGGAGGGCGTGGCGCCCTTCGCCAACCCGGGGCTGGTGTGGTGGCAGAGCCTGGAGGAGCTGCAGGTGAGGCCCTGACCCACATGACCCACATGACCCACATGCGAACCGAGGCTGGTGGGCTCGGGTAGAAGCCAGGGCTCCGCCTTCGGGGCCGGCCGGACGGCACCCAGTCCAGACGGCCCACAGCACGAACCCCGCACCCCAAACCCCGCCTGCCCTCCCCGCCCTCCGCAGCGCAAGCTGGCCGCGGGCTCGGGCGCCGGCTTCCAGCCGCAGCCGGGGGACACGTTCTGGTACCCCATCGGCTCGCTGGTGGTGTCGCTGGGCGCGGACGCCGCCGCCGCGGGCGCGGGCGCCGGCGCCGTGTCGGCCGCGGCGGCGCTGCCCGGGGCCAGCAGCTGGGGCCCGGTGCGGGTGGTGGCTGCCACAGGTGGGGTGTCAGGACTGTGCTTCTTGCTTGGTGCACCTACGTGTATGCGATACACACGCATGTGCCTAACCCCCATGTTTCCCCTCCCTCTCGCCGCTCGCCTTCCCTCGCCTTCGCAGGCGAGTGGGTGCAGCTGGACGCCAATGAGGGGCTGTCGGGCGGCGAGGTGGAGGTGGAGGTGCAGCTGGCGGGGCTGGCCAAGGCGGGGCGGCGGTAGGAGCAGGCAGGAGGAATGGGGCGGGCCCGCCCTGGCAAGCCCCAGCAGGTAGATGGAGGAGAGAGGACGCGCGTTACGGAGGGGGGTCATGACTCATGAGGGGTGGCGAGGTGAAGGTGGAGGTGGATGGGGGCAAAGGAGGATGCAAGGCTCAGCGGCTGTGGTGTTGGGCCTGGCGCAGGCTCTGGCTTCGGCCGTAGCCCACAGGCCCGGGCTTGGAGGCACAGATGCGGGCACTCGGATGAGGACCCGCGGCACTGTACGGAGCGCCTGTAACGTGTAGGGCGAGGGCTCGGCGGTGAGCGCCTCGCAGCAGCGCAGACGGTGTGGGAGACGCTCCACATAGGCTGTGAGAGGCAGCTACCTGGGCATCCAAGGGATCACTGTTGCGAGATCGCTGCTATAGATGAGCCAGGTCGTTCCATCAGTGTCGTGGCGTGCGCTGCAAACCCCGAGGCCCTGTCAGTCGCCATCACCAGGGGCCGCCCTGCTGCTCAGTGTGTAGCGAAGACGTTGAGAGGGGCAGAGAGTGGGACCGCGCGCTATATGATGTAGTCGGCGTGCCGGTGGCGGCCACTCAAGCCGGCCCTGGGCGAGCCAGGGCTTAGCCAGGAGCCTCGTGGGCAGGCGTGGGCTTAGACAGGGCTACGGGGGTGGGGGCGGAGCAACCCAAGGTATCGCACGCAGGCGGGGACCTCATCCTTCATGCATACGACGCTGCTGCAAGCATACTGATTTTTTTTGCTTTGACGCTTGACGCATGTGAAGCCGTGGTATCTGCGCAGCGAACATGGCCGCGCTTGCGTTTGTAGCGCTCACGCTTGCAGCCGCTTGCGATGGAGCTTTTGGCTCTGGGATGAGCATTCTTACAGGTAGCTGCATCACGAGCGATTAAGCAACGATCGGCATGGAAGGACACGGCGTCCCTTGCGCTGCTCCTCGCAGACAGCGCCAGCACCTTCACGATGCCGGACCCGCAAGCAACTCGCTATATCGTCTCGCTGGCAGGTGCGGTTCTCCTTCGCGTACCCAGCACACAAGCCCTCGCTCCCCGGGCCGGCCTGCGACGTCCCCGGCAACCTCCCGCAATTACCACGACCGCCCGCTCAGGCAAGCCGCAACAAAGCGAAGCCGCTGACTCTACCAGTGACGCTGCGGCGGCCGCGCTTGAGGGGCCCGGCAGCACGCGGCGACGGAAGCTGATGACAGCGGCATCGGGGCGCCGCTACATGTGCACCTTGCCGGAGGACGTCCCTCCTGCCGGCGCGGGCAGCTCCCAGGTAATGCACGCTCCACTCCTTGTAGCGTCCAACCGTGATAAGCCACGCGGCAGCACAGCAGGCGCGTAGCAGCTGTCGGCCGGCTGCAGCTCGCCGAGGGGCGTGGCTGCCGGGCTTGGCTGCTGGGCTGGGTTGGGCGGGCGCGGCTCCATCGCGTGCTTACCAGTGTCTCCCGCGCCTGACCGCCGCGCCCGTCGCCCACGCCCACCCGCGCCACGCCGTCCCCCGGTCCCCCGGCCCCCCGGTCCCCGACGGCGCCCCTACCAAGCCGCCGTCGCGTCGTTATGCGGTCTGGACCAGGCCTTGTCGGCGCCCAGTGGGCTCACCGGAGCCTCGCTAAAGGCTCGCTCTAGGGCCCCTCCTTACGTGGTGCTTGGGCGCTCGCCTCGCCAGGTGCCCTGGGCCTGCCTGTCCCCTGCCCTCACGGCCCCTCGCTGCCCGAGCCCTTCCC
This sequence comes from Chlamydomonas sphaeroides, assembly GCA_001662425.1. Lineage (NCBI taxonomy): Eukaryota > Viridiplantae > Chlorophyta > Chlorophyceae > Chlamydomonadales > Chlamydomonadaceae > Chlamydomonas > Chlamydomonas sphaeroides. The sequence continues at coordinate 85,343 of BDDC01000080.1, read as the reverse complement.
GGCCCCTTCCGTGCCTCCCGCGACAGGTGGATGAGGCGGCCGCCGCCAAGGCGCCCTTCGAGCTGCTGGAGGCGCTGTCTTCCATATGCCTCTACCGGCAAGAGGGGTGAGCTGGGACAGCCCGCCACGACACCCATACGACTGAGACCGCCCAGCACCAAACGTGTATGTGCGGCTGTTTCTTCGCGGACAAGACCACGCGGGCGGCTGGCTGTGCCGCCTTTGGGGGCCGGCAAGCTATGACCCCTCTTGCAGCCGACCTTATTTGACCTCCTCACGCTTGCTCGGCCTCAGGCTGTGGACGTACGAGATGTGCTACAAGAAGCAGACGCGGCAGTTCCGACAGGTGCGCCCCGCGATGACACTGCCACTGCGTTTACCAGGTGTGCTTAGTGTGACGGAGGGTTACAGTCGAGTTGTCCCGGCGGTCGGTGCGCGCCAGGGCCAAGTGCTACTTAGTGTCAGCGACCACCGGTACCGACCTAGCAGCCGCGCGGGATGGGGTGCTTGCGCAGGCCACAGGCATGCGCCAGGAGCGTGTGTATGATCCTCCGACCCTGCCCTGCCCTCCGCCCGCTCGCCCCCGAGGCCGTGCAGGAGCCCAACGGCCGCTCGGAGGACTTTAGCTGCGGCACCTACACAGGGGATGAGCTGCAGGACGATAGCACGAAGGTGCGCGGTGCGGAGAGCGCGTGACACCATACCAACGGTGCCGAGGATGCCGAGCCGCTGAACCCGACGGCGTGCGCCCCTTCCTCCTAAGCTTCGCCCTCGCCCTCCCTCTTCCCCCTGCCTTTTCGCCTCCCCTCCCCTCTCTCGCCGCAAGTCCGACGCCAGGTCCACCCCGGTTCCACGCGCTACGTGTCGCACACTAAGACACACACATTTGGCCGCATTCTCTCTATGCACGGCCGACGCGCTTCTCTACCCGGGGTGTGCTGTGCCGCGTATGGGGTTCCGCCTACTTTAACCTTGAACACACGCCATCCTATTTGTGAACACACGCCCTCCCCCTACCATTCCCCTCCATTCCCCGGCCCCCAGTCCGACGCCAGCTCCACCCCCGTGCCCACGCGCTACGTGTCGCACCGCTTCTCGGGGGGAGCGCGCTGCGTGATGACCGGCGAGCCGCGCTCGGCAGAGGTGGGTTGCCTGCAGGGACCGAACCCCATACCACCGCACCGCACGGCACCGCACGGCATCGCACGGCACCGCACCCCGAATGCAGCGCCGCGGCAGCATGCATGCGTAGCAGCATGCGCTCGAGCCTGTGAGGGCGGCAGCCGTGACAGACGCAGCGGCAGGCACCTGGTGCCCGTTGCCCGGCATATCTCACGTCCGTTCCTGTTTGGTTTGCACGCTCCGGCGCCCCGTGTGCCCTGCGTACCCCAGGAGCCCTCCTCCAGGTCCACCGCCGTACGGCCGCCGCTGCTGCAGCCCTGACCCGCCGGCACCCTGCACCTACCTGCCGCCATCCTTGCCAACCTCCCCTGCCCCGATACCCTCAACCCCGGTACCCCCAACCCCACCCCGCCCCGCCCCGCAGGTGCGCTTCACCTGCCTGCCCGGCACCACCGACAACGCCATTGTGTCCATCAAGGAGTTCCCCACCTGCAACTACCTCTTCGTCGTCACCACGCCCTTTCTGTGCAAGCACCCCTCCTTCGCCACCCAGGTGCGCGCGCGGCGGCCGACCAAGCGCTGCGCACGAGCTGCACAGATGTGCCGCTGACGACCATGTGATGACCTTATGATGGCCTTATCATGACCTTGTGATGATCTGATGATGACCTTGTGATGACCCTAGCATGACCCTAGCCTGACCCTAGCATGACGTTAGCATGACCCTAGCATGACCCTAGCATGACCCTAGGATGACCCTAGCATGACCTTGTGATGACCTTGTGATGACCTTGTAAGGACCTTGTGATGACCTTGTGATGACCTCATAATGATCTTTTGTTGGGTGTGCGTGCCACCTGTGCCTCTGCTTGTCAGTAATACCACCTTGCTGTGCACGCACGCGTCCATGGCGACAAGGCGGGTCTGGCCCGCGCGCGCTATCACGCGACTGGGTGCCGGGGCCCGACCTGCTGCCGCAGTCCGCGGCGGAGTCGGAGCTCCCATAACCCATAAGCACCACCGCCACCCAGGGGCACGCGCGCAGCGCTGCGGGCCCCTTCGCGCGTGCCGACCCCGCCCTGCACCCTTGCTTCGACAGGCCACCGGGTCTCGACTTCCGAATCCTCTGCACCCTCCCCCCTCCCTTCCCCGCCCCAGCCCGAGAGGCACGAGACCGTATCGTGCGTCCCTGCGGACGACGAGGCGCAGGCGGAGCGCGCGGAGGAGGGCGGCGATGGCGCAGAGGGCGCAGAGCCAAAGGCGGCGGAGGCGGACGACGTTGTAACGACGGACGGCCCGGCGGAGGCGGAGGCGGAGGCGGAGGCGGAGGCGGAGGCGGAGGCGGAGGTGGAGGCGATGGAGGCGGAGACCGCCGCGGCGCCGGCGCCAGCGCCTATGAAAGCGGAGGAGTCGGCGGCGGCAGGCGGCGGGGCGGCTGCGGCAGAGGGCGGGGCAGGGAGCACGGGGAAAGAGGAGGGCGAGGGGGAGGGCGGGGGTGAGGGCGAGTCGCCGGCCAAGCCGGCCGCCGGCGGCTCTGATGGCGAGTTGTGAGCGGCGGCTGCGCGGCAGGGTCGGCGGCGGCGGCGAGGCCGATGGGAGCCCCATGCCCCCAGGTCCCAGCCCAGGGCAGCGCGCTCCTGGCGGAGACGCAAGTGCTGCGAGTGGCGGTGCCTGGATGTGGACGCGGCTGGTCCAGCTGATGTCGTGGTGTGCCGCGAGGCACGGGGTTGGACGGCGGCCGGCAGCTGGCGGGTGGCGCAGCGGCCGCCGGCCAGCGGCCGCCGGCGGCGTCCCCCGTGCTCTTTCTGCTGAAGGGCCAGCGTGGCAGTCAGTCGCCCGTGTGCTGCCTTGGCGCGATCCGTGGTTGCGGGCGGCGCGAGGGCCGCATAGAGGCCCCCGGGGCTGCACCTGGAGGCGCCTGGGTCGCTGGTAGCAGGCAGCGGGGCCGTCCAATGACGTCCATGCTGATTCGAAGTGAAAAGGCAGAGGGGCGATGCCACATGCGAGTGACCCTTTTGGAAGTGACCGGCGCTGCGGCCAGCAGCATCAGGCCGGGCCGGGCAACGGTTGTGCGCAGCCCCGGCGGCCTGACTCATGCCCTACTGGCCCTCACGCCGGCCGCTTGTGGGACGCCCCGCGTCCCTACCTCCCCGCGTCCCCACCTCCCCACCTCCTTGCGTTCCCACCTCCCCACGTCCCCGCCCAGCCACCGCAGCTCTTCCGCACGTCAGCCTGTGCCTGCTTGCTGCCGTGCTGCCGGGCTCGCTCAGTAGCACGAGTTCGCAGACCCGGCCCCGGCCCAGGCCCCACCGCGCCGCAAGCCCATCGCGCCACGAACCCATAGCCCGGCGGCACCTGCAGAACGGACGGCACGGCACGCCACGGTGTCAGGCCCGCCGGCACCAGCCGACTCCACGGGGCCCACCAGCCCGTGTCCGTGGCACGCACCCCCGAAGGACACCGCCATAACGGCCTGGGCCGGGTCACAGGCGGGCCAGGCTTCCAGCCCCGGCTGCCTGGGGCGGGCACTGGCACTGGCACTGGCAAGTGCGGCTGGCAGCCCCCTGAGGTGCATGCGGCTGGCAGCCCCCTGAGGTGCATGCGGCTGGCCTTGCTCGCCGGCGCCAGTGCGGACCAGTCCCCGAGTCCGACCCCACACGAAGGCTGTCCGACGGTACCCGACTCAAGCCCCTGCGCTGGTCATGGAGTGAAAGCCAAGACGGGCGCAGCCTGGCGCGGCTTTTTGATAGGGCTCGCATCTTGCCCGCTGCCAAGTTACCCGGGGTGGGTGGCCGCCCCTTGCCTTGCCGCCGGGAAGTCAACCGAGGTGGGGTCAACCCACGGTGGGTGGCGCAGCTGGGCGCGCCTTGACTGCTGCCGTGCAGCCTGGAGACGGGGCGGTTGAGGCACAGCGGAGCCTGCAGGCGGCCGCGTCGCTGGAATGGGGCGGGGGCGGGGGGCGCTTGCGCCAGTTGCGCGGCATGTGTTACAGCTACGCAGCACGCGTACGAAGCAAAGATCGAGGCGGGGCGGGACGGGTCGGGCCCCGGGCTAGCTGCGGCGTCGTGCTGGCGCCTCCGAAGGGGGCAGCTCCGGCGCCCCCATGCGTAGCGCGACGGCCGCCGCCCAGGACAGGCGCTCTGCCCCACGCCGCCGCCGCCACCACCCACCAACAGCAGACTACTCATACCTAACCAGAACAGATCCGCGGCCGCACCCCTCGGGGGGAGGGCGCTCACAATCGCGCAACCGGCACCGATGCGGTGCTGCAGCACGGCTTGCTGCTACGACGCTACACCCGTCTCCGTCTCGACGTCTCCAAACTCTGCAGGGAGCGGCCGCGAGGCCATGAAAGTAATTAAATAGTTGGGAGCTGCATCCAAAGCCGAGCAGACACGCGACACAGAGCACAGAAGCGTGCACGACGGAATCCCGCGCACGACAACGCAAACGGCACCCGCAGCCTCTGCTTCGGGGGCCCGGATCAAGGAAAGCACACACACCCGCAGCGCAGCTCACACGTACGTAGCGCTACCAGACAGATTTCCCCACACGAAATCCCACACTCCGCAACCCCACAACGAAGTCACGCACACAACCTAACACTGGAACACACACAACGACATGGCTCAACTACGGGTACGGGCCGACAGCCACACACAAACCAACCGGGGCATGCCACGGCCGGTGGATCGCAGTTGCGGCATGCTTCAGCGGTGCCGTACCCTGCCGTACTCTGCCGCACGACCCGCCACAACACACCGCGCCGAGCTGCGGCCAGGGCCTGCGGGCCCGGAGCGCGATCCCACCACACCCTCACCGGCGACGGCACACGACTTCTTGACACGGCTTGAGCCGCGAAACGCTCATCAGATGACGCACAAGGGACTGCTCCGCGCCGCAACTGCGACGGCCTCTCGGCGAGCGAGCCCAGGCATACGAAAGCATAGCGGCCGCCCGCGCGCGCCGCGGCCGCGCGGGGGTCATCGTTGTCATTTCAGATTCTCTCTTGCTCGGATTCGCTCGGAAGGGTTCACGTCTGCGCCGCGCGCAGTCGCGGCGACGGGGCCGCCGACAGCGGTCGGCCCCACGGCGCGCTGAAATGCGGCGCAGTGCGGCCGGCACCGCCGCGCGCTCCGCCTCCCACCCCATCTCAGACCGTCCGCCTCACGCCACTACCCGAGACGGAAGTGCGGGCGGTACTGCGTCGGCCGGCGCCGGCACGCCCACGCTCTCACAGGAAACTCTGGATCTCTCATCGTATCTCACGCGCCGCGGCGCTGCGGCAGGCCAGCGCCGCGTTCACCTCATCAGGGTTGCCCAATCAAATCAGACACGGCAGCAGCGCGCAACGACACCCAACGGCCCACGGCGGGCCAAAACTAGACCAGACGCGTGACAGCAATGATGAGGGCCGCTAGCCACCTCTGTGTGCACGGCATCAGCAGCAGGCAAAGCAGTGCTTTCGTGTCAAAACCCTTGGCATCGCGACTACCATGACCGGGCACCCGGGGCGCAGCCGAGCCACGCTGCGCCACGCGGGACCCACAGCACCCGACAGCAAACCAAACGGCGGAACCAGCTGAAGCATGTCGCCTACCCCTCGCCCACCGTTGCCAGCAAACACGCTTATATGATGCCGCATCTCGCGTCGTCTACCGTACCGTACCATACCGTACGGCAGCTCTTCTGACCCCGCGCCCCGAGCCCAAGTGCCTCCGAACCCAGCTCCAATGCCTCTACTGCGACCATCGGGTCAGCTACGACCCCAGCAAACGCAGCCTTGACGCCCAAAACTCGCTGCCTGCTCCTGCCCCCCAACCCCCGCTATCCACAGCCCGCTCTCAACACATATCACTCATACGCAGAACCCACGCGGCCCATGTGTTGCCCACTTGACTAGGGCCCTACGACGCCTGCCCTCAGGCCAGGGCCCCGTCTGCGGCCCCATCGCCTTCGTACTGCACCGCACCATCAACCCCGCCACAAAACCTGACAGCACCGCAGCCCAAGCGGCCAGGCACCGCAGCATGGGCCGGCCGGCCCCCGAGCCCAGGCCCCGTCCTTACGGCACAGCGCCAAAGCACGCCGCCAGCCGGGCGCCCACATCCGCGCGGCCCAGCCCTCCGGCGCCCGAGCCCAGGCCGCATGCCGTTGCAAACACGGCCGCACCCGAGGTGAGGAGCTCCAGCACCGCGGCGTGGCCCGCCGCCGCCGCCTGCCGCGCGGCGGCGCCGTTGCGCGCGGCCGGCTGCGCGCCGGCGATGAGCAGCGCGAGCACGCAGGCTGTGTGGCCCGCCGCCGCCGCCTCGATCAGCGCGCGGCTGCCGTCGGCTCGCGGGTCGGCGCCCGCCGCCAGCAGCTCCAGCACGACGGCGAGGTGGCCGCGGCCCGACGCCTCCGCCAGCGCGCCGCCGCCGCCGGCTCGCGGGTCGGCGCCGCGGCGCAGCAGCAGCCGCGCGGCGGGCAGGTGGCCCTCGCGTGCGGCGGCGCGCAGGGGGCTGCCGTTCTCGGCGCGCGCAGACACTCCGGCATCCAGCAGCGCCTCCATCACGGGCAGCGCGCCGGCTGAGGATGCGGCGACGAGCGCGCGGCCGCCGCCGGCCGAGGCGTCGACGCCAATGGCCAGCAGCGTGCGGACGACGCGGGCGTCGCTGGCGCTTGCTGCGGCCGTGAGCAGGAAGCGCGCCTGCGAAAGATTCGGATTCAGCGGATGGTGGGGTTTTAACATAAGGACACGGTGTTGCGGTCTAGCGAGCGTTGTATACATGTGACATGCATGCTCACCTGCGACCAGGGAGACGCGCCCAATCGGAGTAGCTCGCGAAGTAGCTTGTCTGTCCCCCCGGCAAGCGCGAGGCGCTTTTGGACCGGGATGCAATAAATGTGGCAGAAGACATGTGCGGAACCGTGTTTAGCAAAGAGCCAACGCGCGAGTAGCTCGGGCTGGGCGCAAACGGCTCGATGCGCGCTCGCAAGCGACTTGCACGCCAAGGTGATGTTCGCCGAGCCGGAGCGCGCCACGATGATGGCTTGCACACCAGCAGGCATGTCCTGAAGCGACGGCATGATGGGCTGTCCGTCTGAGCAAGCGGATGGGGGCCGCGCGCGAGCTCGGCTGCGCCGCTGCGATGCTGGCGGCCGAGAGTTAACGATGCGCTACGTGTTTAACGCAGGCGCGGAGGCTGCAGCGACGCGCGTAAGGCAGCCGCAAGCTAGGCGTTTATGACCGCACACGAAAGAGGGCCGACGTTATGTGCAGCAGTCGGCGGCGCTGCTCGTGTTGCAATGTTTCGCTGTTCTTGGTCTGGGAGCGCAATGGTCAGACCACGTACGGGCCCTTAACTGACATAAAGATAATTTGGGGAGATAAATATCCCGGGCACTTCACACTGCGATAATTGCATGGGAATATTCAGCAGGCCAGGTCCGCCTGCGGCCAGAGCAGCGCCAAAGACCTCTACCGCCTACACGCAGCCGCTCGGCGCTTGGGCGCGTTAAGCGTGTTCTCAGTCACGGCATCCTCGCGAATGCGAACTGCCACACGCGCCCACCTTCCCTCCCCCCACAGCCCACACCCCGTGCGCGTCCAGGCTGGTCCAGGGCCCGCCCAGACGCTCCGCCCAGCTTTCCTCTCCGCCCATCCTCACCCTCTCGCCTCCCTCCGCCCCGCCCCTGTTGCCCTTCGTGCAGCGAGGCTAGGCTAGGGGACACCAGCGACCAACCCTGACCAACTTCCCCCCAATCCCACCATGAGCAAGAAAGGAGTAGGCCGACCCGATCAGGGGACGGGATACCCTTGCTATTCTCTCCCCTGGCTGCGAGCACTCGCCGGCCAGTCGCCAGCCGCAGCAGCCGCCCAGGCCTGCCCAGGCGCGCGCGTTCGGCTCTGCCTGGGGTGCTCAGTCGTGCTATCGCCATGGAGTCGCACGCTGCCTCCTCGCCCGCAGGCCTGAACAGGTCTTGTGACTTCCACCAGCCCCGTGTTGCATCTGTGGTATTCGTGGTATGCGTGATCCTCCCCTAAAGGCCCGTGCCAAGCACCTGTTCCCTCCTCCGTCAGGCTCCGCCGCTGCGGCATGCCTGGCCCACGACGCTCTCTTTGCCAACGCACCGTCTGTTCCTGCTGCACTTAGCCACTTGTGCTACACTCTTACCCGAGGTACCTCTTCCCTGCATGCTGACATCTTCTTCCCCCCCATCACGCGCCCACGCCCAGGCCCCTTCGCCACGCCCCCTCCTCCCAGTTCCCGGCTGCCCTAGCCCAGGAATCTCTACTTTTTGGGACAGAGCTAACTGGCCGCCGTGCTGGGAGGCCGTGTCCAACACAGGGGGGCCATGCCCCCCCTGGTCCAACCCACGGTCGAACCCCACACATCAGCGCCTGATGTCCCGCTACCTGCCTGATAAGCCTGGACCAGGCGGAGTGCGTGGGGCATGCGCGCAGTTCCCAAGACGGAGCTGCGGCAGCGGAACCAGATGGCGGCCCGGCCGCACGTGGCGTGGTGGCTGGACAAGGGGCCGGTGGGGGCCGCGCCGGGCAGCTGGCCGTGGCGCGGCCGCACGAGCCGACGCACGTCCTGCAGAGCGAGGCGCACGAGCACTAATATCAAGTGGTGCAACAGCAAGTCTGCCAACGCCAGCCTGCGTTAGCCCCGCCCCCACTGCCATAGGCTAGCTCGGCTGCCAATGTCAAGGCGCAGAAGGACTTCCAGGCGGTCATGGGCGAGGCGCTGCAGAGCACGGTATGTAGCGGAAGGCGGGATCACCAACAGCACCACCCAGCGGGTGCGAAGCGTGGAGGCGCGCGGCATAACGCGGCATACTGCCGCAAGCAACATAAGCGCTGCCCAGCGGCAACATCGCGACAACGACCGCGAACATCGGCCGGTTGGCGCCCGCCCGCCAGTGGGGAATGAGCAAGGTCTGAGTTGTGCGGTTATGCATGCATGCATTGGCGAGAGCAACCACCTTGCCCTCGGCAGTTTCCCTCCTGCCTCAGCCCCCATCGTGTCCTACATCCAGACTGTGGCATATGCATTGGCGGGAGGACCTTGGCAGCCTCTTGGCTCCCCGCGATGAAGTTGCAACAATCTCGGCAGGCCCCCCCCCAACCTTGCCGCCTGCACTTTTTGCGCCTGATGGTCACGCTATGTTGTCGCGGTGCTGTCAGAGGTGCCGGGAGCGATGTTTGGGCGCAAAGCGGCCTGGATTGCCTGAATTGCAAAGCGTAGGAGGACCGACCGGTTAAGGAGCTGTGCGCAGCGAGATCGTTGTCGCAGGTTGGGTGCGCGCATGATGACCCCGTTCAACTGGAGCAAGTGACGCTCCAGGGTGGGCACCTTCCTTGCAAAGCGGATGACATCCAGTCAACAACCGTTTTCCTGGGTTAACTGCACCACAGAACAGTCTCCTGCTAAGGCGCCGCGCAACTTGCCCAAAATGCTGGGACGGTTTTCGCGCTTTGCGCGTGGCTACAGCTCGTTTGCCGTTGAAGACATACCTGTGATGTCACAGGTCTTCACCACATGGCCCGACGCGGTTAAAATCAGCGCCGCCCTTGTGTTGCTCAGCCAGGCGCTTACGGTTGCGCAGCTGACGATACAGGGGCAGATAATGGACGTCAAGCTGGACGCAATGGTGGCCAAGCAGCTGGACATGATTGCCAAGCATCGGGAGGCGACGGCCAAGCAGCAGGAGATGATAGCCAAGCAGCAGGAGGTGATGGCCAAGCAGCAGGAGATAATGGCCAAGCAGGAGTTGATGGCCAAGCAGCAGGCGGTGCTGGCCAAGCAGCATGAGGCGATTAACGCAAAGCTGGATGCGGTGCTCAAGACGTACGGCAAGTAAGCACCATGCGCGCCTGTGGTGTCATTGCGACAAGCATTGGCCCGCTCGAGGCTCAATTGTATGAGCGCTGCAACATTCCCGCAACTGTGTGCCCTCCTCCTTCCCCGTAATCCCCGCCCCCCAGCAGCGTCATGCACACGAAGTCCTGGCAAGAAGCCTGGGGCCAGCAAGGTGTAAGGAGGGGATAGGCTCCTGGGCGGCAATGCATGGGCAGGGTGACACGGTGAGGGAGTGCAGTCCTGGGACGTGGGCTGGCGGCCCACATCGTGTGCAAACATAATGTGTGCAGTCAGCTGTCCAGCACGGACTCTAGCTACATTGGGCGGCACGTGCATTGTGTAATGATAAGCTAGAACGAAGCCAAAGAAGGAATTTTGTGTGCGTGAGGCCTCTTCAATTCTGCCAGTGTGCACAGCGGTACGGCATTGTAGGTTGGGTTGTACACCTAGTCCCGCACCTACCGTTCAATGGTGCTAGGGGGCGCGGGGACGGGTAGGGTGTTAGTTAGGCGTAGCCTAAGAGGTGAACCCGACCGGGTGACTGACAGGCCATGATCGGTTAAGCAAGCCGTGAGGCCGCCTGTTAGTACGGTTGTGGCCTGTGGCCTGTCAAGCAGGCTTGGCTAGCCTTAGCGCCAGTCCGCCGTCCTAGCACACACACACACTCTACACTGACCTCAAGGGTCCGCTTGCCTTTCCTGTAACGGCTTGCTGTGTGTCAATCAGTTCTCAACCTCTCTGCTATCCTACGCGTTACCACGCAGTTTCGCACCCCAAATCCTAATAGGTTATGAGCCCCGGTGCGTAACCTTACTGCGCACCGTCAACGCTAGGTAGCAGTCATGGGCGGTCCTTCTCTCCGCCTAGCAGAGGACGGTCACAACCTTGAGCCG
>BDDC01000080.1:2279-36712 GCA_001662425.1 Chlamydomonas sphaeroides | reverse complement strand
GGCAGCAGCGCCGCCGGCGCGCCGCCGCCGCCGCCGCCGCTGCCGCCGCCGCCGGCCCAGCCGCCGGCGCGCGCTGCGCCGCCGGCGCACCCGCACCCGGCGCACCTGCAGCAGCTGCTGACGGGCCCGGCGGCGGCCGCGGCGGCGGCGGCCGGGGCGGCGGCGCCGCCAGGGGGCCCTCAGCGACAGGCCAGCGGCAAGGAGCTGCTGCACGAGCCGCCGGCGGCGGTGCTGGCGGCGGGCGCGGCGGCGGCAGGGCCGGAGGCGGCGGCGGCGGCTGCTACTGCTGGGTATGGTGGTGCCGGCGGCGGAGGGAGCGGTGTCCTCCTATGGGACGAGCGGCTGGCTCTGGCGGAAGCACAGGTGCGCAACCGTGCGACCGTGCAACGTACGACATTGTCCCCCAACATGGTCCCCCTTGCGCACACAAGCCGCGATTGCCAGAAGCGCGACGTTGTAGCACTTGCGCTCTCAGCCCCCCCTGCAAACACACACGCACTCCCTCGTCCCCCCTCTTTCACCTCTCGTTTCCCCCCACAGGAGCGCGTGCAGTGGCACGAGGCGCTTAGTCGGGTCATGTCCCTGGACAACAGCGCCACCAGCCAGGTGGGGGGAGGCGGGGGAGTGAGGGGAAAGGGAAGTCCGGGGAGCGTGTGGTTTTGTGTGTGGCATTTTGGGGGGTTGGCGGCCCGAGGGGGTGTCATGTCCCTGGACAACAGCGCCACCAGCCAGGTGGGGGCCGGGGCACAGTTCGTGTCAATCGGCGTTAGCCCGCGTCTTGGTCCTGCGGCAAAACACACACGCAGCCTTCCCTCCCGCCTCTCTTTCCCTTCCTTACCCTCATCTTCCTCTCAGGAGCGGCGGCTGCTCGAGTACGTGGCGCTGGGCGACCTGCAGACGGCCGTGGCCTTCCTGCTTGCGGCCTCGCCCGAGAACACGGCGCGGTGCGTGCTAATCGCGACGCGCGAGGGCAGGGGGGCAAGGGAGGGGCTTGGAGGTTGGGGGCCGGGGTGCGTGGGAATGGGTGGCTGGGGCACGCAGGGGTCTGCTACGCACGACGGACGGCATCGCCCCAGACACCGCGCGGTGCGTGTCAGGGGAGGGCCGGGCGGCGGCGCGTTGTGCACCCACCCATGCCGCGCTGCCGTGCCACACGCACGCACACACCGTGGCACGAACACACTCACGCTCCCCTTCTTCTTCCCCAGCCCATCCTCCTATGCGCGGAGGGCCGGGCGGCATGTACGCATGTTGTGCACCCACCCATGTCGCGCTGCCGTGCCACACCACACGCATCATGTGCGCACCGTGCCGCATTCACAACGCATCCCTGTCGACCAACGCGTCATCAACCCCTCATCAACAAACACACGAACCCTGCCGCCCAACCCCTCCCGCCCCCCTTCCCCGCAGCTACTACCGCGACGCGCTGTGCACCATGGCGCTGGCGGCCGCCGCCGCCTCGGCCGCAGGTGGGAAGGGGCAGTTGGGGGGCAGGGAAGGGGCGTGCGGGTCGCGGGGGTGGCCCAGCGGCTGGCGCAGGGCCCGAGCGCTGCCCCCAGCGGGTGCTCCAACGCAGCCGCCAAGCTCGCCGCTGCGGCGTGGCCCAACGCCATATGACCCCCCCACCCACCCAACACCTGTCTTTCCCTTGCCGGGCTCGCTGCCTTTGACGAGCCATGTCCCCACACCCGCCCTCCGTGTGGCCTGGCCCAGGCGCTGGCCGCGAGGGGCCCCGTAGCGCCCACCCGGCAGGCGGGGCAGGGGGAGGGGCCGGCCACGGCCCCAGCGGCAGCGGAGCGGGCGGCGGCGGACTTCTTACCCAGGTCCGTCTGCACCTCGGGGGGCTGCGGGATGGCTGGAGCCGACCCGCCCACACACTAACAAGTTAATCCCCCAGGGCGTCGCGTGTCGGGTATATGTTGATTATTATGAACACACTCAACGCTCCCATTTCGCAACACACGGCGGCCCTGGGCTTCTCTTCCCGCACTGTCGGTGCATCTGAACGCATCCCCACTTGCTGCGCACGACCAACGCGTCAACAACCCTGCGCGTGCCGCGTGCGGCGTGGCACTCTATAACTTCATCACTCTACAAACTGAACATACGCTCTCCCCTCCCTCCCCCCTGCCTTCCCCTCCCCATCCCCTCCCCCCTGCCTTCCCCTCCCCATCCCCTCCCCCTCCCCTCCCCCAGGCCGCCAAGGTGGTGGCCGCGCACGCCGCCTCCATTGGCGACGTGCTGCTGGGGGTGCCGCTGCACTGCGCCGCGGGGCTGCACGCGGAGGCGGTGGCGGTGCTGCAGGTGGGGGCGGGCGGGAGAGCAGCGGGGGACACGCGCCAGGGTTCGTGCCGATGGCCTGCCTCGCCCTCCCCTCCCTCACCTCCACCCGCAGGAGTGCGGCATGTGGCGCTTCGCCGCCACCCTCACCGCCGCCTCCCTGGCGGGGGCCGAGCGGGGCGCGGCGCTGTCGCGATGGGCGGCGCACGTGTGGGGCGGCGAGGGCAGCGTCTGGCGCGCCGCCGGCCTGCTCACGGCCGCCGGCTGCCTAGGCGGCGCGCTGGCGCTGCTGCTTGAGGCGGGGCTGCCGGACTGCGCCGCCGCCTACGCGGCGGCCGTGCGGCACGCGGGTAGGACGGGGGCGGGCGGGGCTGCCGGTGTGCGGCGAGGCTGCCGGCAGCGAGGCCTGTGCGCCGGGACCCTACGTGTGGCGCTGTGCTGCTGTCCGCATCACGTTTGCTGTGATAGTTAGATGCCCGTTGTTCGTAAAACTCTTGCTAAGCTCCCGGCGGCTTGCGCGCAGGCCTAGTCGTCACGCTGCAGGCGGGCCCGGCCACGGCGGGGCACGCCAGCGGCGGCGGCGCCGCGGCGGCGGCGGCGGGCGAAGGGCCCGACGGCGGGGCCCCGCTGGGTCTCTCGGCACACGGGTCCGGCGACCCCTGGGGCCTGCCCAGCGCCCTGAGCGGCGCCGCCGGCGCCGGCGCCGCCTCCACGTCAGCGTCGCGGCGCTCCGTGGGCAGCGCGTCGGCGCCGCGGCCTCCGGAACTGGACCTGCTGGGAGACGAGGTGCCTGGACCCGGACCCGGACCCACCGGCCTGCGCCACGTCTCTGCCGGCTCGCTCGGCCGGGACGGCCCCGCGTCTTGGCACGCTGCCGCCGCCGCGGCCGCGGCGGCGGAGCTGCCGTTGCCGCCAACGGGCAGCGGCGCCTCCGCCTCCGCCGCCGCCGGCCCGTTGCTGCAGGAGCTGTTTGACGCGTGCGATCAGTCTCCGGCGGCCACGGTGCCGGGCGGCGGTGTGGGCCCGGGGCCGTCGGACCTGGCGAGGGCGGGGGCCGAGTTTGAGCGCTTCGTGGGCGACCTGTTTGCGCAGTTGGTGTAGGGGGCTGTTGTGGGGGCTGTTGTAGAGGGCTGTTGGCGGCTGGGGGCTTGGACCTGTTGCTGCCGGGCGGAGGTGCGGGCGGCGGCGGGGGTGGTGACTGGGGGAATGGGCACAGCGTGCCGTGCAGCTTGCGGGTGGGGTGCCCAGGAGCATGGAAGCACGGCAGCGCGGGTAGCGCCGCCACGGCTGGGACCTGGGCCTGGCTGCGGGGCGGGGTGGGTGTTGTGGATGGCCGTGCGTGCGAGGGGTGTGGGGCTGGAGGGGCCGTGTGTGGGAGGGGCTGGCGCCCGGCGGGCGGGGAGCGTGCGGTCGGCTGTGGGCGCTGACGTGCAAGGGCTCGGGCCGTGCGGGGAACCAAAGGACGCCGCGGGGTTGCGGACCAGGAGCGGGGTTGCTGGCGTTGACGGGTTGACGTGTGTTGCCGCACGGGCGGTGGCCAGGAGGTGGCTCTTGGGCTTTGGGGCCCGCCATGCGGCAGCTGCCCTCGCTTTGTTTGGACGAGCAACCGCTACAAGGTACATGTGAGCGTTGACGGTGGCTGTGCAGAGCCTGCATTCCGGCGCTGCGTACAGCTTGCCGTGGAGGCTTCGGCGGACCAGGCGCGGGCCGGCAGCAGGGGATTGGTAACCATGCAAAGGTCGGCGGCTAGGTTCTGCGATATACATTGCCTGGATAGTAAACTGCGGTCAAGCGGGCAGCGGCGCAGGAGCACCGTCCAGGCCATAGCGCCCTCCCCTTACGTACTACTGCTCCCCCCTTCGCCGCTGCCAACTTGATTGTTTGGAGCAGTGCGGCCCCGCTCTCATCCAAAGCGCACCAACCCCCCGCCATATACGCCGACCCTCCCTTCCCCTTTGCCCACGCCCCAGCCAACCCGGTCCGGGCTGCCGCTGTGCGGGCATCCAGCAACCCGCCGCCTGCAACCCTGGCCTGCACACCCCTTGCCCCGCCTCCTCCCTCTTCCCACCCTGCACACCCCTTGCCCCGCCTCCTCCCTCTTCCCACCCTGCACACCGCTTGCGCCGCCTCCTCCCTCTTCCCGCCCTGCACACCGCTTGCGCCGCCTCCTCCCTCTTCCCACCCTGCACACCGCTTGCGCCGCCTCCTCCCTCCCCGCGCCCCGCCAGCCCCTCGCCCGCGCCCTCACAGCCCCCTCAGCCACCCCGCCTCCCCCAGGCGCTCGAACTCCGGCAGCGTCAGCCGCACGGTGAGCGAGCCCAGGCCCTGCTGCCCCCGCAGGCCGCGCTCGGCCAGCCAGTCCGCCACCAGAGCCGGCAGCTTGGGACCCTCGGGGCCCGAGTGCTTGCCCTGGCCCGTGATGATGAGCCAGTCCACGCCTGCGGCGGAGGTGTGCATGCGAGGGCCGGTCGGCCACCGATCCAAGGTACCGTTTCAACGGGTGTGTACCATGCACCCAATCGTAGTACGGTACGTGCCTGCCAACGCAGTGGCTCGTGGAGGCGCGCCAGTCCACAACAGGTAGCTGCTCCAACCCGCCCCACCACCACCCCGCCCCACCCCTCACTGGCCCCCTCATTGCCCCGCCCCACACTGCCCCGCCCCCGACTGCCTGTCCCACGCCGCCACGCCCTCACCCGAGCCCATGTTGGCCAGCATGACCAGCTGCGTGTTGAGCCGCAGCAGCGCCTCGCGCGGCGTCATGCCGTGCAGGTCGGTCTTCCACTCGTTCTGCTGCGCGCCGTTAATGTCCTGGGAGGGTTGGGAGGTGGAGGGGTGGGAGGTGCAGAACGCAAGGGCAAGCGGATGGGAGGTGCAGGGCAAGGCAGCATGCGTGGGGGGCAGCGCGTCCTCGTGTGGGCCATCGCCGGCCAACCCCGCCTCCCTACGCTCTTCCCTTTCCCCTCAACCTCGTGTTGCGCCCCCGCCCGCGCTCGCCTCACCGCGAACAGCAGCGCGCCGGCCCGCTTCTGCTCCGCCTGCACGATGGACGTCAGCCGGTGGGCCTGCGGAGGGCGCCGGGGGAAGCAGGGGCCGGGCTGCGCTCAAGCGAGCATCGTGGCGCGGTCAGGGCGGGTGCTCGAGCCGGGCACGCCTCAGCCTGGGGGACGGCCGTAGATGCAGCCATGCAGCGCACACGCTGGTTGAGCTCGCGGCTCCATCTCGTAATGAAGATAAGCTTTGGTAAACTGTTAGTATCGTTAACCGCTAACAACGTAATCAGATGCCCAGCGGCCCCCACCAGCTGGTGCAGCTCGCGGCCCAGCCGCTTGCCGCCTTGCGTGTCCTCCGCCTTCTGCGCGGCGGCCGAGCAGCTGAACAGGTAGTCCTGCAGCCGGCGCAGCGAGCGGTACAGCTCGCGGCGGCGCTTGTTGAGCGCCTGGGGGCGGGGCGGGAGGGCAGGGAGGGCGCACAGGGGTCGGCGTGGGCGCGAGCGCTGCAGACGTTGCGAGATGCGTCGTGTGCGGAGCGGCTGGCGCGCCACGCGCCGTAGCTCGCCCCTGCTTTGCCCCAGCTCGCCTGCTTCTCCTCGTGCGTCAGACCCTTCCTGTGGCCGCCGGTGCGTATGGCGCCCGGCGCGTCCTGCGGCAGGGTTCGCGGGATTGAAGCGAGGGGCCAGGACCGCGTCGTCTCGCACAGGGCAGGGGGCAGAGACGGCCAGGTCCCTGGCACCTGTGGCGACAACACCCACACCTGCGGCATCGTCTACCGCATGCAAGCTTCCCCCGCAAGTGCTACACGTGCCCATTGCACGCACCCGCGCCGACGCGCATGGCTCGTACCCATGCTGCGATGCAGTCTGGGACCCACCTGCTCCTCCTCGGCCCGCGCCGCCATCAGCTGCGGCAGCTCGGTGGCGTCGAACGCCATGCGCACCACCGTCTTGGCCTGAGGGGTTGGGAGTGCCGGGCGGGCGGGCGGCGTGGAGGACGAGGGTTGGTGGTCATTGCATGGCGGCACGGTTGCCGCGGGTCCCCGGCCCCTCTTTCCAGCCCCTGGCCCCGATTGGGAAATATCCGGGGTGCGTCTTTGACTGGCCGCTTCGCCGGCCCCCGCACGCACCTCCTCCGACACACCCAGCGCCTCGCAGTCCAGGCCTAGCGTCGCCAGCGCCCGGATGGGGCCCAGCCGCGGGCCGCCGCCGCCCGCCGCCGCCGAGGACGTCGAGGGGCCCGCGCCGCCGCGGCCGGCCGGCGAGGGCGCGCGGTGCTGCACAAGGCCTCCGTCCGCTCCAGGGCCGCGCCTGCGGAGGGAAGGCGAGGCCAGGCCAAACGTCGACGACAGCGTCGGCGGGCGCCGCCAGGGGTCATGGCCAGCCCGTGGCTCACTGCAGACCTGTCCCTGCGCGCCAACACACTCGCTGCGTGCTGCCCGGGGCGTGTTACTTCAACGTATCAATTAACACACTCGGGGGGCGCTGCCCTCACCTGCCGCTGCCGCCCAGCACCGTCGCGTTGCTGCGCAGCTCACCGCCCGCCAGCAGCGAGCCGCCGAAGTAGTCCGTGCCCATGCCCGTGCCGGTGGCCGAACGCCGGCCCGGCTCCGGCGCCGAGATCGACTTGACCCCTAGGCCCGGGCCCTGCCAGCTCTCGGAGCCGCCGGCGCCGCCCCAGCTGTCGTCCATGCCGGCCGGCGCGCCTCGCTTGCTGGCGAGCGCGTTGCTGCTGGCGCTCTTGCCAAAGTGCGGCTGGGCCGGAGGCGGCGCCGGCGCCGCGGCCGGCGGCGGCGGCGAGGAGCCGTGGGGGTGGGACAGCTCGGGCAGGCCCATGGAGCGCAGCGCGGCGAGTGCGGCCTGGACGTCGCCCTCGTGCGAGGACAGCACCTCGGACAGCAGCTCCTGCGCACGGGGCGGTGGGAGCGTTTAGGGCGGTTTGGGCGGCTGCGCCGGTGCGCTGGGCAGCGGCGGGCGTGCGCTGCAGCCCGACCGCAGCAGGCCGTACCCCGTGCTCCGCGCCGAAGGTGGCGCGCAGGATCTTGAGCCCCCAGCGCTGCTGGCCGCCGTCCAGCCCTGCGGCCGCCACCACCGCGCGCTGCAGCCGCTGCGAGCGCGCCGCCGCCTGGCGTTGGTTGGGGCAAGGAGCGACGGGGCGTGGGCATGGCGGACTGGCAGGCATGCGGTGCTCGCTATAGCAGCCCGGCACAGTTGCCGCCACCAAGCGCAAACCGCACCGCGCCAGCCATGCTCATCGCGACGCACATCCGGGGCGTGTTACTGCAATTGTTCAACCAACACACCCACACAGGCACGGCCCACCTGCTCCGTGAGGTCCTCGGCCATGTTGAGCACGTAGTCCTCCGCGGCGCTGTCGGTGCCGTGGCCCAGGGCGCACCCCTCCTCGCCCAGCCGCCGGGCCAGCTCCGCGTCCGCCTCCTCCGCCTGCGCGCAGCACCACGAGCAGGCGCCGCGCGACATCAGCGCCGCAGCGGAGTGCACAACACAGGGCGTGCTGCAGGCAGCCAGCGAGCGCCTTGCCCCAGCCTTGTGACGCGCGGCAAGCGCCGCATGAGCACCAGCGGCCAAGCCAGGGAGGGGTAGCAGCCGCATCCGCAGGCCGCCGCCGCAGCCCCCTGCCGCCGCACAGCACGTGAGTGTGTCCTTTTTCCAAGTATACTAGCCAACTTCCCCCGTGTGCACCCCTACCTGGCGCCGCCGCTGCTCCTCCGCCTCCATCTCGTCGCCCACCACCTCGAACAGCATCTGCAGCGCCGCCTCCACGTCCCCCGCCATGGCCTCCAGCGTGCCGGACAGCATGCTGTCGGGCGCGTCCGGGAAGAACACGCGCAGCTCCGACAGCTGCGGCGAGGTGAGAGCGACGACGCACGGGCATGGGCACGTGACGAGAAGAGAACCGGGACGGGGCGCTTGCGGGAGGAAGCGATGGGTGCAGGCGGCTGCGCAGAGATGAATGCGGGCAGCGGGCCAGGAAGCGAGGCAGCGACAGGCGTGCACCCGCTCAGCGTTGGGTCACGTCGCATGCGGCATCATGGGGCATGGCTTGGGTGCGGTCGAGGACCAAGCCTCGCGCTATTCTGCGCTACCCTGCGCTGCCAGGCAAGCTGGAATTGCATGGGGATGAGCTTGCGCCGCCGCACCTTCGCCTCGGTCTCGTCGACGGGGCTGCTGCAGCCGGCGCCGTCCGCAAAGAACTTGGCCCAGCCCGCCTCGTCGTAGGTGCCGCCACCGCCGTCGCAGGCCGACGCCCCACTGCGCGGCGTGCCGGGCTGGTTGGGGCTGACGGCGCCGCTGGCCTGGCCGCTGGCGGCGTCGGGCGCCGCCCAGGCGTCGGCCGCGCCGAGCCCGGCGGCGCTTCCGGGGCCGCTGGGGCCGCCGCCAGCTGGACCGGCGTCGCCGCGGCTGGCCTCCAGCGCGGCCTCGAGGTCCGCCTGCTCCTGCTCTCGCAGGCGCACGTCGTTCCAAGGGTCGTCGCTGGCGGCAGCGGCGCCGCCGCCGCCAGCGGCTGTGCTTGTGAAGCCCGCGAAACTTGGGGGCTTGGCCACCGGTGTCCCACCCCCGCCGCTGCCGTATGCGCCACCTGCCGCCGCCTCGGCCATGGCGCCGCCGCCGGCCGCGCTGGGCGCCCCCCACGGGTCGCCCGCGCTGGCGGGCCCGCCAGCGGACGCGTGCGTGGCCGAGTGGTGAGCCCCCCACGGGTCGCTGCCGCCCCCGCCGGCGGTGGCGGCGGCGGCGGCCGGCTCAGCCAGGACGCACCACGGGTCACCGCTGGCGCCGGCGGCGCCGCCACCGTCGAGGCCGAGCAGGCCCTGCCGGAGGCTGATTGACTCGCTGGCGGCCGTGATCGCCATCGAGCCCCCGCCGCTGCCGGCCTGCTTCTGCTGCGCCGCCTCCATCTCCGCCAGCGCCTGCTGCTGCTCAGCCAGTTGCACCGCCAGGTCCGACCCGGCCATGAACGGCAGCAGTTCGGGCGGCACCTCGGGCGGCGGCGCCGCCGCCAAGTGCAGCGCCTGACCACTGGCGGCGGCGGCGGCGACGCTGGGGCTGCCACCGCCGCTGCCAGCGTCGCCGTCGGCGGGCAGCAGGATGGCGGCGGCCTGCTCCAGGTCCCCGCCGACCTGTGGTCAGGGTGCATATGGGTCGACGTGGGTCAGGCGGCATGTGGGTCGGAGTCCATGCACCGATACGACATCGGCATCGGCTTCAACAGGCGCGCTGCAGCCGCTGCGGGGGCTAGAACGCTGCGGCGGCGACACGAGCGCTGCGGCGGCGACACGAACGCTGCGGCCCCACCTGCGCGAGCACGTCCCGGCAGGTGGCGAGGTCGCATTGGCCTCCGAGCTGCGGCGTAGGGGGCAGTGGAAGCAGAGTGGGGCTAGATGAGGCAGGTGCCGGAGAGTCCAGCAGCGGCATGGCAGGGCACACGCGGGGCGGATGCACACCGCGAGGGCGTGTTTCGTCAACTCATGGACGAGCACATCGCCGACTTG
This sequence comes from Chlamydomonas sphaeroides, assembly GCA_001662425.1. Taxonomy (NCBI): domain Eukaryota; kingdom Viridiplantae; phylum Chlorophyta; class Chlorophyceae; order Chlamydomonadales; family Chlamydomonadaceae; genus Chlamydomonas; species Chlamydomonas sphaeroides. Next base: position 26,926 of record BDDC01000080.1, on the reverse strand, counting down.
CCGAGGCCGCTGGGTATCCCCACCGCTCACCAGGTCCTGCAGCGCTGATGCGCGCTGCAGCAGCGTGTCGTGGTCCAGGCCGTGCGGCTCGGGGGCCGCGGACAGCGGCGCGCCGCGCGGACTGGGCGGCGAGCCGAGCGCGCCCACCACCCGAATGGGCACCGGGCCGCCGCCGCCGCCGGGGCCACCGCCGCCGTGCTGCCGGGGCCGGACCATGACCGGCGCCGGCGGCCGCGCCAGCACCACCGGCACGGGGATGGACAGCACCGGGTTGGGCATGGCAGCGGCGGCCGCCGGGGCGGGGTTGGCGGGCGGCGGCGAGGGCGCGCGGACAGGGGTCGGCGAGGGCGCGCGGATGGGGGGCGGCAAGTGCACGGGTTGCTGTGGCTGTGGCTGGGTCTGGGGCTGGTAGGGCGCGGAGGCGAAGGCGTGCTGGAGAGCCGAGGGCCATGGGAGCGCCGGCGGCTTGGGCGGCGGCGCAACGGCGGCGCCGCCGGCAACGGCGCTGCCGTCGCTGCTGGGTCCGCGGGAGGAGGTGCTGCTGTTAGATCCGCCGAGGCGGAGTAGGGCGGGGTTTATAGCGGAGAGGGAGGCGGCCGTAGTCGGCTGGGCCGCCGCGGAGGGGGGTTTCACAGACGGTGAGATGGGGGCGGAGGCGACGCCAAGTGGGCTGGCGTGGACGAGGGCGGGGTCGGCTTGGAGCGGAGGCGGCGCAGGCGGGGGCCCGGTCGAGGAGGTCGGGGCGAAGGGGTTGTAACGGGATGTGGCCTGAAGGCTAGGGTCAAGTCCAGAGAGCGGAGAAGTCGCTGGCACGGACGGCTGGACGGCGGGGCTGAGCGCTGTAGTGGGAGTAGGAGGACCGGGCGGCGCTGCGGAAGGGGGCACGGAGGTGGCCTTGGTCGGGGTAAGGAGGTGGGCAGGGCTGAGAGCTGGCGGTGTAATGGCGGAGTGCTGGCGACCCAGCGGCTGGTAAGCACCTGACACGGGAGACAGAGTAGCGGCGTGGCTCGAGGTCTTGCTGCCGGGGCTGGTCGGGTGTTGAAAGGGCAGGAGCGTGGGCGTGGGGACTTCGACAGCTGTGGGGCGGGCGATGGCTTGACCGGGCCGAAAGCTGGGGGCTGCCGGCACGGAAGCGGCTGCAACAGCAGTGGACGGAGCTGGCCCAGTGGCATCGCCAAACGGCTGGTATGTTGACATGTGATGTGCACTGCTTGACGAAGCGATAGTCCTCGTAAACGTAGCGTCGGAAGGTGCAACTCAGGGACGAGTCCAACGGCCGGAGTCGCTGGTGCAAGTCCAGGCGAGATGGAGTTGCGAAAAGAGCTGCTAAAGCAAGCGCGTGGAGCAGCCGCGAGGTGTCCAAGACGTCGCAAAGGCGCGAGGCAGAGATTCCCGGTTTGAAGGAGCAACAGTCGCGACGCCGCCTTCTGAACCTTAATATCCTGAAAGTCCTGTCCTGCTGAGCGCAAATACTTGATTTGCCAAAAGCTTGCCTCGAGCGCAGCAACGTTTGCCGCGCCCGCGCTTGACTGCACGACGATGCTAGCCTACAGACAGAACGACGGTGGAAGGCCGGCTTGAGGGCATCCATACGCGCGCTGCGAGCGCGCAGTCAGCATTGGAGAGCTAAAACGCGTGTGCGGACAACAGCAAGGCTGTAATCGGTTGTGTGTGTATGTATATACGCGACTGTGGCTACTTTCAAGCTGTACATCTGCTGGGCGTGTGCCCTACTCACTGTGTCACTCGGGCCCAGCGCCAACGCGTGCCACTCTGTTGCACAGCGCCACAGTCCCCGGCGTGCAACCCCACAGCAAGCAGCAGGAGTAGGGCTGCGCAAGCAGAAGGGGGCAACAAACACCTCGTGCAACGGACACGGACCGGCCGGACCGCTGCTGCAAGCGAGGGAGCTAGGAGGAGCTCCCTTGCGGCAACCTTATGATAAACTAGAACGAAGTCACAAAAAGGAGTATCTGTAACCTGCGAAAACGTGAATTCATCGATATCTCCTGCGTAGTCTGGGATGAAAGGTGACGGCAGGCAACCTTGTACACCTTGTTCGCCCCCTAGCACATGCGCGAGCGCCAGCCATGGCTTGCCCTCGACCCCCCGACCCGCACTGTGCCGCATACCTGCCTTGCGGTCAGCACCGCACGGCGTGCGCCCCCGCCCAGGCCCCCGTAGGGCCCGCTTAGGCCCGGGGAGCGAGGGGAGTCCGCGTGCGGCGCCGCAGCCCCGGAAGCGGTGGGCCCTCCTAGGTCTCAGGTGGTCTCAGGCGGTTGTCTCAGGTACCTTTCACTGACCTCCACGCTGGTTCTACAACAAAAAGGCCCAAGGCCGTGGCAATCCTGGCCGGCCCTACCACAATCCAGGAGACACCTCTGCCCCCCGACCCTGCGCTGCGTGCCGTGCTGGCTGCTACGGGACAGCCGGCGCGTGCGCATGCCTACAGGTACTGCACTGCATCGCTACATCAGCAGCACAGAACGCCACTCCATAAAAGACCGCAATTGCACCCAATCACGACACTGCCACACTGGCTGCCCCGCTGCTACGGCTGCCATGCTGCGAGTGTACGAGGCCAGCCCGCCGCCGCGTGCAGCCCAGCCATCCTGCACAGCTCGATTCCCTCTCCTCAGCTCCTTCCAAAACCCCGCACAAGCTGAACCCTCGGCCCTCACAACCCACAACTGCTGCTGCTTCCAACGAGCGTCCTGCGCCTACGAGGGCGGGATGGACACCCGCACCAGCTCCACGTCGTACACCAGCGTGGCCCCGGGCGGGATGATACCCTGGGAGGGGAGAGCGAGGGAAAACATTCGGGGCAGGGTAGGGGAAGGAGAGCTTGGGGGTGAGGAGGAGCCGGGAGGCACGCTGTTACGCAGCGAGGGATGCGGCACGGAAGCAGCGAGGGCAGGGAGGCGCGGACGCATTGAGGCCGGGGGTGCAGGGCTGGCTGGTGCTCGATGCATTGTGTCTTGGGTAGAGGCTCGGAGCAGCGGGCCGGTGTTGCTGGTCGCACGGCCCAGCCTCGCCTCGCCTCCGCCTCCCTGTCCTGCCCCTCGCCCTGCCCCTGCCCCGGCCTTTCCCCTGCTCCTCCCCTGCCGACCTGCTTGTCGGGTACGTGCTCCGTGGGCCGCAGCACAGCGCCGCGCTCGCCAAAGCCCAGCTCCGGCTGCGGGGTCCAGAGCGGGGCAGCCGAGCGCGCAGAGGGTGACAGACCAGGCGGCAAGCAAGTTCCCGATGGGCCCGATGGCTGGCCTTGATGGCGGACATCACCCTACATCCTATACCCCGATACCCGATATCCGTACAGCTTCACGCCACCGGCACTTGCCGGCACGGTCACCAGGCGGCTGACCTTGTGCCGGACAACGGCACACACCGGCAACGATCGCCAAGTGCGTTAGCACAACACTAGCAAACTACCCGCAACACCGGTACACGAGCGCTGCGTTAGCACCATGCTTCCGCTACTTGCCGGCACGGTCACGAGGCGCCGCCCGCCCGCCTTCATGCTGGACAGTGCCAGCTCCAGGCCCGGGCACATGCCGCCGGTGAAGGGGCGGCCGCCGTAGAGGAAGACGATGGGCTTGCCGCGGGCCTTGGTGGACTCGCAGGGCACGCCGTCGGAGGTGGTGAGGCTGCGGGGTTTTAGGGTTCATGGTTTGGTTTTAGGGTTCAGGACTTCAGGTGTCGGGGTTTCGGGGTTATGGAGTTTCGCTATTCCTGCCTTCGCGCGCTTCCCCTTCCCCCAGGCGTGGCGTCCAATAAGGGTCAATGGTGAGGCGGCAGTTCGTTTCCAAACGCTGACAGAGGGGTGGTGACGCATCGGCCGCACGTAAAATGCAAGCAGGGATGCGTTTAGATGGGTGCGACAGTGCGGAGTGTGTGCGAGGTGGGGCGACGAACCCCGCCACGGCGCGTGGCGCAACGGGGCACAGACACACTTTCAACTTCGGCACTGCAGTGCGACGCCACGGTACGGCACCACGGTACGGCACTACGGCACCCACGTGTAGTCCAGCACCACCAGGTAGCCCTTGATGGGCACCTGGCCGCCGCCCACCCGCAGCTCCTTGTACCGCACACCGCCCGGCAGCTCCACCTGCGCCATCGCGACACGACACGGACGGCAGCAGGGCGGCCGGGCGTCACGACACGGCCCGCTTCAGGGCGGCAGGGCGGCAGGGCGTCACGACACGGACGGCTGCAGGGCGGGAGGTCGGGAAGGGGTGAAGTGAGGGCGGCTGCGAGGGGGCCAGTGGGGAGCGCTGGCTGACGCGCGGCGCGACATCAGGGTGCGTGTGACCGGCGGGGGCCGGCGCGCGGGGGGGAGTGAGAGACAGACAGAGACAGAGCGCAACCCGGACCGACGCGACGAGGCAGGGGGAGGGCGCCACTGGGGCGCTAGGCACGACCCTCAGGGCACACGGCATGGCAGCGGGCAGCGCGGCAGTGCGTTAGGACGCGCCATGCAGTGGGTGGAGGGCGGCGAGGAGCGGCGAGGAGCGCCTGCACCTCAGCAGGCAGGCAGGCCGCGGGTAGGCGTGCGTCCTTGCACGGCCCGCCCCCACCTCGGGAGAGTCCTGCACGTCGCGCGTGCCGTTGGCCTCATTGGCCACCTCCATGCGCGTCTTGACCTGTGGTTGGTTGGCCAGTTGGTTGGTCGGTTAGTTGGTGTCGGCGCTACAGGCGCCGAGGCGCGGCCGGACGCCAGCGCTGACGGCGCGCCGCCGCCGCTCACGGCGCCCCACCCGGGTGCCTGAGCATGCCGTGCGCGTTCGCGGCGCAGCACACAGCGCGGCCGGACTCACCCCACTCGTGACGCAACTCGGGCACCCCTGCTACGTGTATAAAGGACTACATATGCATGCATACATAATGTGTGTTCAGGAATAAGTATAAGTATAATAGTAATACAAAACCAACACAAGAATGTGTGTGTGTGCTTATGTGCACAGACATGGCGCCCACTGGTCGCCGGGGGAGCCCGTGGGTGCAAAGCGTGGCCAACCCAATGTCATGCCAGGCCATGCTGGGACTGGTATGCCCCTGCGCTACGCAGCTTATATCAACACGTACAGACGCATAGTGTGCTCTTCTACGCGCACCTGCTCGCCCAGGGAGCCAATGGCCAGGAAGCCTAGCCAGGCTAGCCCGCCAGCGATGCTGCGGTGGCGACCGGGAGGAGGAAAGGGGGCAGTCGTAGGGGGGCGCGAGGGATGTGAGCATGTTGAACAATAAGCAGGCCAGCCCGCCAGCAATGCTGCCAAAGGGGGGCGCACGCGCAGGCATCCGTTGCGTCGTGAGCGCAGCGTTGATGCGAGGGTGTGGGGAGGAGTCGAGGCAGCTTGGAGGAGGGCGGAGGGAAGGGGTGCAGCGGCGCCTGGGACACATGTGGGCGAGGCGGAAGCCTGGCCCCTGGCGGTGTGCGCCGGCCCCAAGGCGCCAAGCGGGGGCACCTGTCGCGAGGGGCACGCACCCGAAGCGCCTCGTCAGGAAGGTCGCGATGGCGTCCGTGGAGTCGGCCTTCCGGCCCTTGCCCGCCGCCTTGCGGCTGGCGTTGGCGGCGGCGAGGATGTCGGCCGGCCGCTCCGACAGCTGCTCGGAGGAGGCCGGCGCCGAGGCCTCCGGGGCGACGGTGGTCGAGGTGGGTGTTTCGGGGGCGCTCCGTGTCAGCAGCAGCGGCCGGGTGGGAGCCACGAGCCGGAGGCCGCGCGGCAGCCGCGGCGCGGGGCCTGCGGCTGTTCAAGGGGTGCGGCAGGAGTGGGTTTCAGGGCGTGGCCACGGGGTATGCAAGGCGACGTAGCGACATAAATCTCTGAGCCCAGCGCTGGCTATCTAATGCGCGGGTGGGCCAAGCGCACGAACATCAACCACGCAGCGACATGCGCATGAGAACCGTTCCAGCGACGGCGAGCGCTTAGTAGCAAGCGCGCCAGCATCAAGAAGAGTAATAGCGCACCTGCAGGTGGCCGCGCAACAGCGCCAGGGGTTGTCCGTGCAGCGAGCATTCTGCGCGTGTGGTTGTGCGCACCCGTCTGCGCGTGTCGCCCGGGCGACGTGTGTGCTTCAGCAAGTAGCTCTACAGTAGAGTAACGCTGAAAGTGTGGGCTGTTGTGCAAGCGTCGCAGCCAAACGGTCGGTCGTCTTCAGCGCCCTGTTTTGCCTTGCAGCAATTCTCAAGAGCAGCACCACGTATATGCCACGTGGAAATCTGGGCTGGGCTCGGCGCTGGAGTGCATAGAGGAGAAGGCCGTGCGGTCCCGTGGGTCAGGGTATGCCGGTCTCCGGCGAATCTCATCGTAACATCGAACCTGCTCGCAGGTTCATCTCCTGCCACACCGCAAGGCATCGAAACATGCTCATGTGATTGCTCGCGGCCCAACGCGCGAGGCTCAACCATCCGCGGGCCACAGCGGTCCAAGTACAGTAAGCAGCCTCAACTGGCCCCAGCAACACCAGCAACTCGCAACAGTGATCACCCCACAACGCGTGCGGACCAACTGTGGCAACACCGCAACAGCAGTGACTTGCGTGAGGTACGCCGCTCCATCTTCCGTCCCGTCCCGTACGCGGCCAGTCCCGCCGCCCTGAGCCGTGGCGGTCTGACCTGTGACTGCCTGAACCCCGGCCCAGGCCCTGGCCCAGGCATCGCCTCCCGCCCAACGCCCGAGCTGCCGGGCGCCAGCCCCTCCGGCGTCCGTGCGCCTCCCTCCTCGATGGCAGCCGGGGACACAGCTCGCCCCCAGCCCCGACACGGCTGCACCGCAGCCGTATGCCCCAGGCGGCCGGCGGCGCGCTCCATGCCTCGGCCGCTCCATGCCTCGGCCTCGGCCGCCTCCAGCCCGCTGCGCTGCACCAGCAGCCCCGCGTTCCGGGAGCCCCCGTGCTGCAGCTAGCTGCCTGCACCTCACGGCCTCAGCGGCCTGCGCCACACGCCCGCAGGCCTCGGCGCCGCCAGGCCTCGCCTGCCAGAGGCCGCACTCGTGCGCCGCAGCGCCGCGTCCCAACGGTACCTCAGCGCTGCCGCCAGCGCTGCCGCTTACGCCTGCACGGCGGCGCGCACGTCCTCCTCGCTGCGCTGCAGCAGCAGCGGCACCAGCTCGGTGTTCTGCGGCCGGTACGGCTCGCGGCCGGCGGCCAGCAGCACGGAGCGCGTGAAGCCGGAGTGGGTCACCACGAACACAACGCGCTCGGGGGCAAAGGCCCATAGGTCGTCCAGGAAGGACAGCGCGCGCTTGGTCTGCGCGAGCCAGGGGCGGGCGAACGAGGTCATCAACAGGAATGGCACGGTCGCTGCCATGGAGACAGCGCAGCTCGGCCTCCGGGCGCAGGATGGCTTCCTTACATGTCACTGCGTCGCGCGAGCCGCCGACCCTCATTCACGTTCTCTTCATCATCCTGACCGCATGCTCATGTCTGTTGTTTTAAGGACGCTGTGCAGCAGCGCACCTGGTGGCTCTGCGTCTCGCGCTCCTCGGTCCACAGCGGGTCGGCGTCCGCCAGCAGCCCGAAGCCCGAGCGCCAGGTGCGCGAGCTGGAGCGCGGCACGGAGCCCGGCAGCGGCACCTTGCTCTCGGGCGAGATGGCGAAGTCGAAGGCGGGGAACTTGGTGCGCAGGCCCTCCTCGAACTTGCACACGCCCTGGGGGTGGCGGCAGCGGCAGCAAGACAGAGTGAGAGGGTGGAGGTGAGGGGCCGCGAGCGGGCAGCTGAGGGGGCGGGCAGCTGAGGGCGCGGGCAGGTGAGGGGGCGGGCAGGCGAGGGGGCGGGCAGGTGAGGGGGCGGGCAGCTCGCGCTGGCGGCACGACGGGAGCAGGCGGGCGAGCTGCCTGGCCTTGCTGGACTGGGCCGGGCTGTCACGTCGTCACGAGCGGTACGTTGCCGAACGGGGACTCCCAGCGCCACGGCGTGGCTGCAGCATGGCTTCCCACCGGTACGGCACAGGTACGTGCGCCCGTACACAGCCACAGCCGTAAGCCGCAGCAGCGACAGCCGCACCTGCAGCTTCTTGTCGCCCGGGGCCGGGTCGGACGCGGCCCTGCGGGCAAGCGCGGGGGAGGAGATAGGCGGGCGGGCGGGCAGAGGCGATGACCGCAGCAGGGGGCCGGCGGCGCCACGCGCCAGGGGCCCAAAGCCCCAACAGCCGCAGCTGCGGCGCTGCCCGTGGCTGCTGCCCACGGCCCACACGCCTCGCGCTCACACGCTCTCCCTGCTGCTACCGCCCGCCTCGCCCGCCGACTGGGCTCCGCCGCGCCACAGCAGCTGGCCGGCGCCACATGACTGCCCGCCCAGCTGCCCCCAGCTGCCCCCAGTTGCCCCCGTCCATGCACCGTACACTTCTCTGTCAAGACGACGCGTGCGCCCGCTGACCCCGCACGCAACACCAGCAGATCGGCTGGCCCTCCGCTGCAGCCTACCTGCGCGCGTCGCACGTGTCCTCGCCCAGCGTCTCGCGCACGTTCTCCTCCACGTGCCACTCCGTCATCTCAATGTCCTTGAGCGCGAGCGTGGCGGTCTCCAGGCACCTGCGGGCGCATGTATGGTGTACGGTGCGGCACAGCACGTGCGTGACATGGACACTTCGCAACAGGCGCACACAACCAGAGTGCCACAATGTGTGTACGTAGGTCGTGCACCCCTGGCGATACCCTTGCATGAACAGAGGCGTGTGCAGGCAGTGGCCGCCTGCCGGCAACGTTCTGCGAGCGCCCTGTGCCGGCGCCGTGCCGGCGCCGGGGCACCCTCCGTGGCCCTCCCGCATCACAACACGGCACCCTAGCGCCGGCACCCTCCGTGGCCCACCTGCTGAGCGGGCTGACGATGGCGCGCGCGGGCTTGCCGGCGGTGAGCTTGTCAAACCAGCCGCCGTCCTTGAGCATCGAGTTGAGCGCAGCGGCCTCGGCCTGGCCCAGGTCCGTCAGGTCTGGGGCGCGGAAAAGGGGCCGGGTGCGTCGAAGGAGTTCACAGGGACGGAAGGCGCGGCGGCAGGGGCGCTGTGGCAGCCGGGCAAGGGCACGACGTCTTTCCCTCCCCCCCCCGTGCACCCCTGTGGCACCCCACGTGGCGCAGGGCGAGGGGGGGGGCAGGGCGGCCCCGCGAGCGGCAGAGCGCCGTCGCTAAGGATTGCTTGCGATTGCGCGGATTGCACATGGGGCCCTTCACCGGCTCTCTTTCGCGGGCTGCTGCGAAAGCAGAAGCAACCGGCTACTAACCAGGAAGCAACAGGGGCGGAGCGGCGTGGAAATGATAAGGACGGAGGTTGGGTCGGGCCCCGGGGACGTAGCGCGGCCGGAGCAAGCAAGCAGGGCCGCGCAGCTGGCGGCTTGCTGGGCACCCCAGGTGAACCTGGCAGCACGGCCGCATTGTGCCGCCATCGAGTCTCACCGGCGTCGAAGATGCCCAGCGTGCGGTTGCCGTCCGTGTACTCGCACTTGGTCTCCCACTTGAACCAGTCATCGGGGCCCAGCGCGTCAGACAGGTAGTTGCTCACCTGCGGTGCACAGGGATTGCACGAAACATACATATATGCTGTGACTCGACTACATACTCAAAATAGGGAGCAGCAGGTAGTTTTCCACGTGCGCGGCGGGCCGCAGGGCTCACAACGAGTAATGCATGCGAGTCGTGAAACATGCGTTGCTGCATCATGGGTTGGTGCAGCTGTGGCATAGCTGTGGCGTAGCTATGTCAGCCAAAGCCTAGCGCACCGGACGGGTGACGGCTGCTTGCCTAGGCGAGGGCCTTCCGAGCGGTGCACAGCAGCCATGCTGGCCCTCCCTGTGGCCCTGCCCTGCTCCCGGCCCCTCTCGGGACTGCCGTCCCCTCTTCCAGCTCCCAGCTACCACACCCCCAGCCCTGCCCCCAGGGCGGCTTGCTGCCTGCCCACGGTGGATGAGGAAGACCTCCATTCACCCAACACGAATTGATACACAGTTTCACACGTCCTTTTCGTAGACATCAAGTCATGAGGCGGAGCCGGCTCACCGCCTGGCCGTGACGGATGAGGAAGACGAGCTTGGAGTCTGCGTAATGGGGCAGGGCGGGCCAGGCCCGCAGGGGCGTGTAGTTGAGCAGGGGCAGGCACGGGGCGCGCCGAGCGCGCGGCCCCGGGGCCCAGCTTCGCCCAGCAGCCACTGCGTGCCGACAGGCCGGCCCGCGATGCCCGCGCATCAGGGCTGCCGACGCTGCACCTTGCTTGTCGCTGCACAATCGTACACTGGACCGTTGCATTGCTGTGTGTGACGGTCGTGCAGCTGCTAGTGGTGGTCGTGCAACTGTGAGTGACAGGGACCCGTTCTGGTGGCGCATCCAGGGCCTCGTGGGCCTCGCACCAGGATGGACCGAGCGCTTCAACCGAGCCCCAAGCGACCCCAGCAGGCTTCAGGCTCATCGTCACTTCGTCCCGTTGGTCTCATAGCTACCGTACACAAGCACAGTCCTTGCCTGGCAGCGCGTCGAGCGCCTCGTGGATCTTGTCCCACGGCACCAGCGCGCCAAAAGAAAAGTGCTGGCCGGGGCCGGGCAGCTGCTTCGAGGCGCGCTCCTGTGGAGGACAGGGCGGGGCAGGAGGCAAGAGCCGCCGGTGAGGTGGGACGGCGGGTGCGCGTGTTCAATCGTAAGTAAAAGTAGCACGCCCGTGTATGTGTGACATTGTGTTGTTGGCAGCTGGACCGGGGCCAGCTGGGATGAGGGCTGCTGTGTCCGGGTGAGGGTGCCGGGCACGTGGCCGGCCTCATGCAGGTTTTACAACGTGCAAGGCAACTGATGTGTGGCGCTAGTAAAGTGCTGGGGAGGGGTGCGGGTGGTGGTTGCCGCGGGAACTGCCAACACGCTAAGAGGTCCCGACGGCGGCGGCCGGGGGCGAGAGCCGTGTCACGTGCGACTGCCGGCCCAATTCATGTCTATGCCGCGCTGTCAGCAGCATGGCGGCTGTCGGGCGGTCCCGACACGAGCGGCCTGGCTCGCGCAATCGCAGGCCATGTGTACCTGAATGAACAGGCCGGTGGGCGTGTGGTACAGCTGCTCATCCTTCTTCTCCAGACCAATTGCATGACTAGCACTGCCCGTCTCGACGGCGCTGCGCTCCAGCGGGCGCGTCGCGTGCGCCGCTGCGGCAAGCAGCAGAACAGCTACCGCCACGCGAAACGCCATTGCGCCACGCATGCGCTCAGAGAAGTGAAGGTGCGATAGGAAAACGGCAAATACAGTTGTGGCTTATAAAACGGCTACAAGGCTCCGCAACGAGCTCGGAATTGGTCTCCGAAACAGGGGAACGCGTACTATGTGTTAGCTTGCGATCCGTGGCAATGACTGCTATGCTTGGCCTCTGGCCTGCGCCGCAATCCCGCAACGCCAGGATGGCGATGCCGGCATCTGGGCATCGACACGCGGAACCCCTCCGCTTCCCCAGGCTCCCCAGGCCTGTTCTAGCATCGGGGACCGAGGCTGGCGGGCACTAGCGCCTGGCTCCGCGCCATCACCCCGGGCGAACTACGGTGGACTAGTTGCTGGCAATGCGCCTACCGGGTCGAGCCAGTGCTCGAGGCTACCGTAGCGCCCAAGTTCCACTGGCTCGGCCCACGCTCTGGTTGGAGCCGTGAAACCTGTAACGTACTGTTTCGCGCGTCCTTGTCCTCTCCTCTTTACGCGCCAAGGCAGGTACCTCATCTCAGCGCTTATGGACATTCGCCCTTTGCAAGCGCCTGCACAACGCCTGCCCCAAAGCCCAAACCCTCCCCGACCCCGGCCCCGAAGCCCCCCCCCCAGCTTCCCCGCTGTATGATGTAGATTGAAATGCGGCCGTCTGTTGGCTTCGCGTCGGTTCAGTAATGCCGCTACATCGCCTACATGCCTCTGCGCTCGTCAGTTCTCCCCTGCTGCGCATTGCACCGCAGACGCATACGAGAAGGGGGCAGCGGGGTACTGGAAGAGCCTCCTGAGAGCCCCCCTCCCCACCGGCGCACACGCACGCCATCAGGCGCGTCTTTGTCCGGCATGGCAGCGGGCAGACAACTTGAGCCGTACCAGGCGAACGGCCTGCCGACCCTCAGGCTCATGACGATGTCCGTGCGTGCCAAAGGCGCTGATGAGCCCTGCTGTGCCCCCGCTGCATTGCCCGAGCGCAGCGCCTCACCGAGCCCTCTCAAGGGGCCACCAGCCGGCTAGGCGCCCTGCACCGCGCATATGGCCACCGCCGGCAACCATGCATAGTGGCGCACCGTCTGCTGGCTTCGCTGTAGTCAAGGGGAGACCCCTGCTGTAGTCGCAACGTTCGTTCTAGCTTCATAAACGTATTTCAATCACCCTTACGATGAACTAGAACGAAGTCACAAAAGGAGTATCTGTAACCTGCGAAAACGTGAATTCATTGATATCTCCTGCGTAGTCTGGGATGAAAGGTGACGGCAGGCAGGCCACAAGGCCGAAGACAGGAGTGCGGCTGTGCGGCATACCTGAGCGCGTAACGGCGCGTTATCCAGCCAAGCATGTTGAAGGGGTCCGCTGACTGCTACTGGCGCGGGGCCACGACAACCCAGCCCAACCCAACGCAACGGGAACCGAACCTGTGGAATGGGGTTGAAGCCCTGCCGTCCGACCTCATCTGCCAACAGCAGGAACCCCCACGCCGCGGTCGACTAGGCGCAAACACAAACGGAGGGTACGCGTCGTGCCAGGGCACCAGTTGGCCTGCGCTTGGACCAACCTGCTCTCCTCGGTATGGAAGGGTGTGGATGGCGGGGAAGGCGGAGCGTGGCGGGGGCGGGGCCCCCTCGTGCCCGCTCGTGAATGCATGTTTTTTTACCTAGAGACCATAGAGACGATCTCCATAGCTGGTTAATACTATTGCCTTAGCCAGCAACCCCGAACTAGAACACAAATATAACCGCGCATCGAGTAGTGACTCGCGCTGCACCCTACATCACCTGCCTTGACTTACCTTGTGTAATTTGAGCTCACAGTGAACCTCTCACAACAAAGCGAAGCTACCACACGCAGCGCGCATGCGCATGTAAGAACCGCGACAAAGCGACATCCGCGCCATCGCAACATTTTGGCAGCAGCTACTTGTGGTAGGCGGGCTAAACATCTGTTGGTGACCAGGCCGTGTCATGGTACGTGTACCCCTACCTCCCGTCCCGCCGCGCTGCCGGTCGCCAGCTTGCACCAAAGTGCTCCCCTCGGCTCCGATGCGCGCCATTGGGAGAAGGTCTCGCACAGCATCCTGGCACCTGCGCAACTGTGCTGCCCTCCCTGCCCCAAGCTGTCCGTTCCACGTATCGCCCCCTGCCCCCCTGCTCCCGATCAGGGCTGTGGCAGCTCGCGGCCGCCCCCCGTGGCGGCCTCCGCCGGCCCCAAGGCCGCCGCGGCCACGAGCGTGCCGGCGCCCGAACAAACCCTCGGCGATGCCGCCATCGAATCCGAGCAGCCGCAACAGCAGCCCGCGCAGCCGGCGCCAGCCGCGGCTGCGCCCAGCCCGGCGCAGCCACAAGGGCCAGGGCAGGGGCCGCGCCGGGCCCGGAGTGGGCCCCCTCCGCCCCCTCCCGCCCAGCTGAGTGCAGCTGACGAGGAAGAGCTCCTGTTGCTGCTGCTCCAGAAGAACAAGCACCAGGAGGAGGCGGCGGCGGCCGACGCTGCTGCTGCTGCTGCGGCGGCGGCGGCGGCGGCCGAGGCCGAGGCGGCGTCGGCAGCTGCGGAGCAGCAGGCCGCGGAGCAGGAGCAGGCAGCAGCGGCGGCGGCGGCGGCGGCGCCGGCGGCTGCCGCAGCCAGCGTGGAGGAGACTGGGGGTCTGGCGGGGATGAGGCGGCGGCAGGTGGGTTTCACGCGCAAGTGCAGCCACAAGCAGCCCCGCGGGGTTTCGTGTTGCCACACGCCACATGCGGCCCCGAGGCGCTCTCTCGGTGGCAGCCCCCAAGCTGCGCTGTCGCGCTTGGCCGGGACCCGGATGACTTGGGGTGCGCGAGCCGTCAAGTCTGGGCACTGGGCCAGACAGGGGGTGGGGGGGTGCGGTGTCATAGCACTCTGAGTTGTGAACGACGGGAACTGCCCGAGGCCGCAGGAGGCAAAGCTGGACGACATTGCGGCGGACGCGGCCCGGACGGCCCGCACCGCCAAGACCGCCAAGGCCACGGCGGCGGCGTCGGAGCTCAGCCCGGTGCAGGAGTCGCGCGTGGCGGCACACCAGGTAGGGGCATGGGCTCAATACTTGCATAACTGTACACAGAGGTACACATGAAGCATATCTGTGGAGGACATACATGCGAGGCATGTACATGCTGTGGTCTGAGCAGCGGTTGCGCGTGGCAGCGCACCCAGTAGGTGCTGGGGGCCGCGACAGCTCCCCCTTTGCAGCGGCAAGGGAAGGGCAGCAGGCTGGGGCCCGGACCCGGGGTACACCTGCTGCACCCTGCCGCCGCTTCAGCGCTGCGGGGCTCGCTTCGGCGCTGTGGGGCTGCGGGGCTGCGGGGCTGTGGGGCTGCGGGGCTGCTGTGCTGTGGGGCTGCTGTGCTGCGGGGCTGTGGGGCTGCGGAGCTGTGGGGCTGCGGCGACAACTTCGTGCCATGCCAGGGGTGCCAGGCCAGGACACACCTCTCATGTATCATCGCCCCGCCGTGCTGCCTTGCGTGGCTTGCCGTACCGCCAGGCGGCGCTGCAGGCCAAGCTGGAGGGTCTGTCGCTGGACCAGATCAACCTGCTCAAGGTGGGCCGCTGTGGGGCGTGCGCGCGCGAGGGCCCGCAGCGGCCCGCAGCGGCTGCAGCGCTGCATCGCCGGCGACCTGCGTGCCACCGCCTTCTGTCGGAGCCCCCTGCCCCGCCCCCTGCATCAGCATTGCCTCGCAGCAGGTTGCGACGGCTGCTGCTGGCGCGGCTGCGCCAGTGGTTGCGCGCCTGGAGGTATCCCTCGAGATGCGAAGAGGATGCACTCACACTACAGCAATGCTTGCCATACCCGGCCCGCAGAATAAGCTGCAGGAGCGGCTGCTGGGGCAGCTGCAGGCCCGCCTTGAGGCCCACAAGGCCGAGGAAGCGGCGGCCGCCGCCGAGGAGGCAGAGGAGGAGGCGGCCGCCGCCGCCCGCGCCGCCGCCCGCGCCGCTGCAAAGGAGCAGCACGCCGCCACCCTGGACGAGCGCACCGCCGCCTTCGAGCAGGAGCTGCTGTCGCAGCTGCTGCTGCCGCCGCGGACCGGCGGTCCGGGCGCGTCCGGCGCCGCGGGCGGCACTGGACTGGTGGCGGCCGGTCCGGACGAGCGGACGGTGGCGGTCAAGGTCTGGTCCGGCGAGTCCAGCGACCAGAGCCTGCTGTTTCCGGAGCTGGACGACCTGGACTTCAAGATTGGCGGCATCGGGCGGCGCGCGCCGTGCGCCATCTGCATCGGTGGCGGCGGCGAGGGCGCGGTGGCGGGCGCAGCGCTGGTGAGTGGGTGGGTTTGTATCATTTGGCGGGCACGTACGGGACTGGTGAGGGAGGTTGCTTCGGCGCTGCTGATACCGCTCTTGAGTGTGTCCAGCCCGCGTGGACCCCGGCCCCCACCCCTGACGCGCTGCCCTCATCCCGGCCCCCTGGCTTCCTTCCCCCCCACCAGGGCCTGGGCTGGCTGCGGGCGCTGCACTCGCTGGGCCTGCTACCGCAGGCGCAGTACCTGGTGCTGGGCTCGGGTGGGTGGGGCTTTGGATGGTTGGCCTCGAAATTACACAACAACACACATGCCCGTTATGGAAAACTGCATGGTTGGCACGCAATGCTGTGTACCGATTCTCACTGCGCTAGGGCCAGCTGGTCACATCTTCCCCACACAACATCCCCCCCCCCCTCGCTCCCACAGAGGCCGCCTGGCTGGCGGGCCTGAGCTACCTGCCCTCGGAGGAGGCGCTCACGGCCTTCCTGGGGGCGCCGCACCTGGGCGCGCAGCAGTGCAGCCGCAGCACGCTTGAGCAGGTGCGCTGCTTTCCACCCCCTGCGCTGGGCATCAGCCCAGCCCTTCCTCATCCGCTGCCTGCGTCCCGTCCACTGCCTCTCACCCGCCCCCCTGCATCGCTCGCTGCATACATCGGCCGGCGCTGCACCAGCAGGTTGGGGAGCCGGGGCGCAGCTTTGCGGCGGCGCTGGTGGCCGCGGGCCCCGCCCTGGCTGCCCTGCGCGCGGCCTTTGCGGCGGCGCCCGAGGTGGAGGGAGGCGCGGAGGCGGAGGCGGCGGAGCAGGAGCGCCGGGTGCGCTGGGGGAAGGGACAGCGTCGGGCGTGCGCTAGGGCTGCCGCCGCAACAAGGGGCATCTTGGCGTGGTGTGGGGCATTGCTGGGGCCTTCCAAGCCCCGGCACCCCGCAACCCTAGGCATGTGGCTTCGGCTTTCTGCCATTGCGCTGCAACGTCTCGGCCTCAACCTCCGGCACGCTGGCCCCAGCTCAGCTCATCCCGCTCCGCTGCCGCCATGTCCTGGCATGCCTGGTCGGGGATGCGGGCCCTGAGCCCTGCCTATCTTACTGCCGCAAGCACACCCCAAGCCATACATGCAGTCATTGCGCCTGCAGCTCATACCGGTTCCGTGGTGCCCTCCCGTTGACCCCCGCCCGCAGGCCCGCGCCTGGATGCTGGGCCTCAGCCGCGCCTTCCTGGAGCCCTTTGGCCTGAGCGGGCCGGAGGGCAGCGCCGTGGCACTGGCAGGGACCAAGGTAGGCAGGGAGGGCCTTGTGACAGACACCATGGCAGCGCCGTGACGTGCGGCGCTGCCCGGCCACCCCACCCTCCCCCATGCCGTTGACGCAGCAGGCGCACGACGGCAGCGACGCGGCACCAGGTACCCCCCATCACGCATGTCACGGCTGACTGAAGTGTGTGCGGCCGCGCCCCCCGCCCCTCCCCTCCCACCCCACCTCCTGCCGGGCAGGGCAACGTGGCTGACACCACGGCCAAGCGCGCCGAGGGGCTGGGCCTGGCCCTGCACCTCGCCAGCGCCGCGCAGCTGCCCTTCCCCATACTCTGCCAGGTGCGGCCGGGCCCAGCGGCATGTCCTGCGATACATCTAGGGGTGGGCCCAGCGGCATGTCCTGAGATACATCTAGGAGTGGGCCCAGTGCGCTGATTATGGGTGGCTGGGCCTGGATGGGCCTCGACTCGGCTGGCGCGCCAGCAGTGGTCTCATACCGCCCCCTGCTGCTGCATCTGCACCCAGCCGCTCGTCCACCCGCCCAACCGCACGCCCGCAGTCCCTCCTGCTGCCTTCGGACAGCGGCAGTGCGCCGCCGCGGTCCTGCCCGTACGAGCACACGCCGCTGTACGGCGGCTGCCCTGTGGCGTACGGCGGCGGCGACGGCGGCGGCGGCCGCAAGCTGGGCGGCGGATACGTGGAGGCTCTGGGCGTCAATGCAGAGCTGGCATCGCAGGTGGGCGGGTGCCCTTACTATGTTGACACATGTCACCCCCTCCCCCCGCATGCCCCCGACACATACAGCCCCTGCCCCCTGCTCCCCCTGCTCCACATTCCGCATTGCTTGCCCGCAGCCTGGTGCGTGCTGCAAACTTGGTGTGTGCCAAACCCTGTGGCTTGCCCCGCCCTGCCCGCCCCTTCCCTCCCCTGCCCCCCACCCCCTCGCTCGTCATAGCCGCCCACCGCCGCCGCCTCGGGATGTGAGGTGACGGTGCGGCCAGCAGGCCCTCGCTCGCTGGCGGCGGCGCTGGCGGTGGCGTGCTCGGACCAGGCGCAGCGGCTGGGGCTGCTGCCCTCGGCCTCTGGCGGCGGCCTGTCGTTTCAGCAGGCGTACTTTGACCAGCAGGTGCGACAAACAAAGCGATGTAATCATGCGCACGTTTGTCGAGCATGCATATGTGCGTCGCGGTATGTGCACTATGCAGCAAGCAAGGATGGTGGGGGCGGGCTGATGTCACTTGGTGCATCGGTTGATGCGACACGGTGAACATTGTATTGCAGGTTGGCAGCATAGCTGCTGCACACCCCTCGCCCTTTTCTCGCACCACCGACCTCGCGGCGAACCCCCTCCCTCCCTCGCCCCCTCCCTTTGGCGCGCCGCAGGGCTGGTCCAACGGCCGCACGGCCTTTGGCGGCGGCGGCTGGCACCCCATCTTCCCTGCGCTGCGGCGGCGGGTGCGGCACGTCATTGCGCTCTGCGGCTCCAGGTGCGCCCGGCCATATCGATGCAAGTGATCACTTATCCCGCTAATATAATAGATACATATGAGTATCCGAAACATTACCGGTATCTTTCAATGTGGGCGGGGAGGCCAGCAACCTGGGGCCGGCGGGGGCCCCAATGCAGGGTCTGCTCCTCTTCCACGCACCTAACGCACCCTTTAGTGACTGCCCCCGGCGCCTGCACCATACAAAGCACTTACGCACCCGCGGGGCGGAGGGCGAGGCTGGGCCGCAGGTCACGAGGCTGTCTGTCTGTCTGTATGCGGGGCCGGCCGTGCTCCCCTGTTCTTCTCCCTCACTCCCAGGCCACCCTGCCGCACCAACCCGCGCAGTGCCGACATCCAAGACGCAGACGCCTTTGCACGCAGCAGCCCAGACCTGCTGGCGGTGAGCAGCAGCTGCTGTGCACCAGCTTTTCTTTACATTGATGTCAACTACAACATGGACACACATATGATATCTTTCAGTTGTTATCTTGTATGACGAAGTGACAATGTGCACGCAGCAGCAGCCACGACCTGTTGGCCATACATGCAGCTGTGCCGCGGGCCTGCGCCACCTGGCTGCCCGCCGCCCGCCTCACCCCCGCTGCTTCCCTCTCGGCCCCAACCCTGCCCCTTGCACAGCTGTTTGGCCAGGCCCCGGGCGACCCGCAGCTCAACGCAGAGCGCCAGGTGCGCTGCGGGCCGTTGCCGCACGGGTGCGCTGCGGTCCGGGGAGCATGCGTGGCGCGGCTCTGCACTGCGTGTGGTTAGTGAGTTGGCCATCACGAACACACACGTGACACGAATCAACACCAACGATGGCCTGAGACCCGGGAAGGCCCGCCGGGCTGCGGGAATGCATGCGGCACATGGGGCGCGCACACTGATGTGCTAGCTGAACGGGCACACGCGTCTGGACACACTGCCTCGCTCATGTGGTGGTGGGCGGCACCTGCTTGCGTTTAACGGTCGGTGGCACGTGCGTGGTGCCGGCCGCAGGTGTTCCCGGTCGAGGCCTGGGCCGAGCTGCGGTCGGCGCTGGCTGCCAAGGTGGCGGCGGGTCAGGCGGCAGCCCACATTGCAGAGTACGAGGTGCGCCACGCACGCACCCGGCACTGCTGTACGCAGGGACGGGCGGGCGTTACGTGCATGCATAAGTAGATGCAGGACCGGTTTGTAGCACGGACGCAGAGGGTCCCGCGGGCAGGATGGCTCTCAGTCAAGCATAGCGCTGCAGCACCATGAATACCGGACTGCCAGCGCAGCAGGCCATGCTGGCACCAACGGCGCACCAAAGCAAGATCAAGGCAGTTCACACATACATATCATCCGTAGCATGCATACTGCACCGAGGCAGTCCGCATCAGCCTCACTGCTGCGTGCCCACCTGCGGCCCTCCTAATGTGCAGGTCCTTGCCAACACCGCGGCCGGCGTGCCTGGCGGCTGGACTGTGACGCTGCTGTGGGGTCTCAGCCAGGCGCAGAGCGCCTGGGAGGCAGAGCTGCCTGGCGAGGTGCAGGCCTGGCTGCAGGAGGAGCGGGGCGCGGTGGGCGAGGGGGTGAGTGTGCCTGGGCTGCTGCTGCTGCTGCTGCTACTTCTGGGGGCGGGCTTGGTGAGGTTAAACGGCAGCAGCCTGGTGATTGGCCGGTGGTTGACAAAACACATGGCATGACCTGAACGGTTCTGTACACAACACACGTTGGCATGAACATGTCGTCTACCCTCGGACCATGTTCCCTTCCCATGCTGCCCCGCCCAGGTGCTGGACGGTGGCTCGCTGCAGCACTTTCCGCTGCTGCCGCCCGCCACACGGAGCCTGCCTGGGCCGGGTGTGCAGGTGCGGACAGGAGCGGGGCGGGGGCGGGGAAGGGGGCGGGGGAGGGGGCGGGGGAGGAGGAGGGAGAGGGGGCGGGGAAGGGCCCAGTTCGTTCTCCACATGTTTGTACGAGCCAGGCGGGCAGGTGGTGAGGGGAGTGGATGGAGGAGAGAGGCAGCTTTTGGAAGGCAGGGGTGACAGGGCGGGGGGACGCAGGGGGTGGGGGTATTGAGCGGGTGCGGAGAGGTCAATGCCCCGGCCCTCTGGCCCCGTTCTCCTCCCAGCTGCTGGTTGCCCAACCCAACGCAGTCCTGATGCTGGTTCCAACTCAGACCCACATGCATGTGCTGTCGTACAGACTGCTGCCTCTGTGCTGCTGGCCCCCTCCGCCTCCTCCCTACCCTCCCTGCCCTCCCAGCTGCTGGCCGCCCATGCCGCGGCCATGCTGGTGTCGTGCCAGGAGGACCTGCGTGCGCTGTGCAAGGCCGACTCGGACTCGGAGGACGAGGACGAATAGCCAGGCAGCGGGGGTATTGGGGTGGCTGTGGGGTCCCGGTTGTTGGTGTTGGTGATGGTGGGGGACAGCAGTGATGATAGATGTCGCAACAAACAGGGGTGCTTGGGCCCCTGACGGCCAGGGGTGGGGCCATGATACACGGGCTGCTCTCTGGGCTTTTGTTGGCCGGCTTGGACGCAAAGGGGTTGGGCTGTGGGCTCAGCCAGCCTGCTCGGGGCACCTAGACCATGGGGGCTGCTGCGGGGTAGAGAGGGCAAGTAAGGGGAATGGGGGAGGGTCATGGGCCACCCTCCTCTTGGCCATGGCTGGGTGCATGGCTGCATGCTCGCTGCTGGGTTGGCTGTCCACTGGGTTGTGTGCACTGCAAACCCACTGCCGGGGCTGCATGGCTAGGGCTGTAAGGCACATAAATGACACTGGATGGATGTATGGGTGCTGTGAGGTGCCATGCCGGGTGGTTTGGGTGGTGTGGTGCCGCCACGGCCAGGCACAGCACGCAATGGGGGGACAAATGCACTGTGTAGCTCACTGCAGCATCGGTGTGCCTGCTCGCTGTGCGCTGACACCTTGGCACTGGAGCAGCGGGTCTATGCTCTGTGGGATGCTGCCGGTGGGACCAACGGTAACGACTTCTTGCGCCGAGAAGTGCACAGTCCAGCCTTGGTCGTGCAGCAGCCCAGCTAGTCGGCGGTGCTGCTTAGCGTCCTCCTTTTTAACGTGCCTGAGGTCTCCCGTACGTATAGCCAATCTTGATCAGATAGATGGGGTGCTTGCTCATATAAAAGGTGCACCAGGTGCGGAGGCTTTGACTCTTGTCTGGGATTGTTGGGATGCATAAGATGTCGGGGCGCAGCTTTGCCCGCTCCACAGGTAGGGGTCAGGCGCAGCAGCAGCCACGTGGGCACCTGCCATAGATAAGGTGACCAACTTGCCCGCTGTGCCAGTGTTGCAGTATATGGTCCCTGCTCCAAAGCGCAAGTTGCCATTCTGTATGAACTGAGCAATGGTGATGACCGTGTAGTTATGGCAGAGCATGAACAACACATTTTCTCAGTTGCGGGTGCTGGCATCCGCCCAGCAGGTGGCCATGGCTGCCCACTAGGGACAACCCATTGTCGTCTCTGCATGTGGGGCTAGCTGTTGCTGTCAGCCCCCTGGTGCCTGTACTTTGTGGCAAACTAGGGGCAGTAACGTTGCCCCACGCGGATCTGGTGAACTTGTCTATGTTCATTTCCAAGCCCTACAGGGCCAGGCTGTCAGCAGTGCTTTGCTGGCTTTAGGGCAGAGGTGTTGCTTGCCCCGCCCCGCATCAAAGCTGAATATAGAGATTGTCATCAGTGAAGCCTGGGGCCGTGGCCTCAGCTGTGGCATTAACAAGAGAGATGTTCAGGTTGACAATGAAACCCCCACCATATTTGGTGGGGCTGCACCACCACCACTTGCGTGTGTAAGGATTCTTGTCAACTGTTTCTGTTTGCGCAGAATTAGGTAACGTATAGTAAGCACAACCTGTGCGGCACACCCTGGGTTGTTGACGTGTTGGTCGTGCATATTAAGCAGGGATGCGTTTAGGTGCGCCGGTGCAGGAAACGAACCCCAGCGCCGCCTTGGGAGACCTCGGTCCCCGGCCCGCCCAGCCCATGTACCAGTGCATAAGTTACCTGACGTCAGACATGTCTATTGGTGCGGCCGCAGCCCCAGCATCTGCAGCGTTGTTCCCCTTGAGGTCCGTGTGAGATAGCACTTTGAGTAAGTGCACGGGGGGTGCCCCATTCAGCGCACTGGGACAGCATGTTGGTAATTGCCACAAGCAAGGGCATGGCCATTAAAAGATGCAGTGTTTGTGGCTAGTGTAGCTAGTGTATTGCACACAGGATCAAGTCTAACTCATAATAATGATGATGATTGATGCAATCCTGCTCGACAAATGGCACGGACTGCCTGCTGTTTGTCAAGCATCATTCCATCAAAGAATGCTTGGCTTACCGTCCCGCCAGTTACACCACATCACCCAATTACCGTCCCACCAGTTACACCACATCGGGCCAATTGCAAGCCAGGCACAGGCCTTCCGGGGCAGTGTAGGTACTCCTGCAGCAGTTGCTGCATGCTGTTGGCTGGGTGCACGGCCAGTGCCTCCTCACAGGCTTCCACAGTGGTGTTTTCTCCTCCTCGCACTGGGTTGAGGGGCTGCCTGCCCGCCAGTTGTGGGGGCTTTCCCCGCTCGTGTAGGGGCGGTAGGTGTGACTGCAGGAAGGGGTCTAGAATGGGCTGGGCCAGCACACTGGGCAGGCATCTGTTGTTCCAGAGCCCCGCTAGGGTCTTTGTCTTACACACTCAGGTGGCACCTAGTCCTATGGGTTTCTACGCGGCACCTTTCCACCTCCCGCCGGCACAGTGGAGTCGCCATGCTGCCATCACCGGTGGAGCTGCCCCGTTGTGCAGGCCCTGGTCGTGGAGCTGAGCATGCGGTGCGGGGAGCCAGTGGGCCGGCGTCACCTCTGGCTGGCAGAGTGCCCGGTGTGTGACAGGTGCGTGTAAGCCGGTCATGCAGCACGCGTGGAGTGTGTACCTGCTGGGAGCCCACGAGACGAGCGTAGTCTGCAGGGAAAGGATGTCCCGCTTGCGCTGAGGACATCCAGGCACGATGGCGCCCAGCCTTTGAAACCGGGACCACAGTAGCAGTAGTGTGTAAGCTACCGTGTCTGGCCGACCCACACCACCTATATGGGTTGTTTACGGCAGGCACGTACCCTACCCTTGATGTTCCCTTAGTTCTTAACCAGTCTGGTGGAGCGCCTCGTTCCCGGTACGGGTTGGGGTTTTGGTTTGTAGCAGTGTGGACAGTACCATCGGCCCTTGGGCACCTCTGAGAGGCGCGGCATCAGGCAGTCCATGTGCCAGCCGTTGAAGCACACCTGGTGCATATGAGCATGGTATCCTCTTCATTTGTCAGGCTTGTTGCAGACCTGGCAGCGTGTGGCCGCTGACACCAAAAGCAAGAGGTCTCTCGAGATGCTTCACGGAGCCACGGGAGTGGTATGTATGGTGTGGTGGGGGTGTTCCCGCCATACGGTGCCTCATGTGGTGCAGTGTGTTTGGGATGCCGTGATTGTGGTTACAGCCTCCGTGACCACCAAGTTATGGGCGGCCCTGCAGGACTTTGCAGCCTTGGGCGTGCCTGTGCGAAGCTGGGACTCCGTTGGACTGGACAATCCTTTCCTTTGTGTGGTTGGGGGTGGGCTGGAGGTGGTGTGCACCTGGACCGCCTTCTGTTCGTCCTTTTATCTTGATTGTGCTGTCCTGCTCATTGCCATGTGCAAGGGTGTCTGTCGTGCTTTTGTATGTTGACTCCTGACTCATGTGCCTGCGTGTGTCGGACTGGGTGGTTCTGGTGGTGTAGGGGACGGGTTTGCACCGTGCAGCCGGTGCTGGCTTGGCTTGCAACCGGGTGGATTGGACTTTATGGGTGGATCATTGGCGTCTTTATCGCTGGTTCAGGGCTGGGCCTGCTCGCCCCATCTGCGTGTGCCACACTGTGCTATTGATTGGATTGATTCGTCTTGCCTGCTGGTGCTGTCTTGTGCTGTGTGGTGTGTGTGATCTGACTCTGTGTGCATCCGTCAATGTGTGGAGGGACAGCTCTACTCCTTCTGTGGGGGGCGATGTAACAAACTCTTCTTCTTTGGGTTTCTGATGTGCAGCTAGGGGGCGGGTTAAGCTAGCTAGCAACATAGCTGACTTGCACTGCAGTAAATCATGAAGGGTGCAAGAGCGGGTAGGCACTAGAAAGTGTGGTACAGGTGCCGTGTGGTACTGTGGATCAGTGGTATTGTGGATCACCAAGCCGTTTTACTGGATTTTGCATTTGGGAAGCTGCCTTTCCGAACTTAGGATGCCCTAGGGGTGTGCTTGGACCCTACTGAGTTAGATATGGGAGGGGTTGAGGTTTGGTGGTCCAGGGTTTTGCGACACGCATGTGGGTGCAAAATGTGTAACGGTCAGCACAGAGGCGCTCTAACCACAGCCGGTGCCATACAAAGCCCTTCTACATGCTTAAACAAGATGATATAACTGCAAAAAGTAAGGACTTCCTGTACATATGCACATTTTGTGCTGAACAATGCCAAATCATTGCAACTGACACGACTGAACCACAGACCCATACATAACTGGTT
>BDDC01000079.1:111217-125034 GCA_001662425.1 Chlamydomonas sphaeroides | reverse complement strand
GGGTGGGTGGGTGGGTGGGTGGGTGGGTGGTGTGCACGGCAGGGATGCGTTTGCGCGAGGCTGGTGGGGGAGGGTGGGGCTCTGGCATTTTGGCCGGCCGCGGCAGTCGGACCGGACCATTGGAGGCTAGGCGCGGCTAGCCACCAGCAGGGGCGCAGGGGGGTGTTGGATAGTTGGGAACATTTGAAAGCGGCCGCCGGGGCTTTGGCACCTTCGGGCACCGGCGCGCTGACCGGCTCCCGCCGTGCCCTAGGCCGCCAATGCTCCACTCTGTGCCCTGCTGCCGCGGTCGCCGCCGCAGCTCAACGAGTCGGAGCGCAGCTTATTTGCGGAGCGCGGCATCGGCGTCGCGCACTGCCCCTCCTCCAACACGCGCCTGGCCTCCGGCATCGCGCCCATCAGGTGGGGTCCGGCCGGCCGTGCTGGCGGCGGCCTTGCGCTGGGGCCGCTTGCCCCGCGTCGTTGCTGCTCACTCACCAGCGCCACCTCATCACTACCTCTACAACCATGTGCTAACGGCATCAAGCTGATGTGCCACCTGCGCGCCCCTTCCCTCCGCTGCCCTTCCCCAGGGCCATGCTGGACCAGGGCGTCAACGTGGGGCTGGGGATCGACGGCGCCTGCAGCAGCGACAGCAGCAACATCATGGCCGAGGCGCGCCTGGCGCTGCTGCTGCAGCGGGCGGGCGGCAACCCCAAGCAGCTGGGCGTCAGGTGCGGCGGCACGAGGGGGGGGGCATGTGGTGGCAGGGGCAGGGCGGGCGTGGCACCAGGGGGCTAGGAGGCTAGGAGGTATGGGGTCGGGAGCTAGGAGGCTAGGGGGTGTGGGGTCGGGAGCTAGGAGGCTAGGGGGTGTGGGGTCGGGAGCTAGGAGGCTAGGAGGTGTGGGGTCGGGAGCTAGGAGGCTAGGAGGTGTGGAATGGGGAGCTAGGAGGCTAGGAGGTGTGGGGTGGGGCGTCTTGCGAGGGCCTGAAGTGGTTGGTCCGGCAGCCTGTGGTCGTGGGCGGCCGCACCAGGCTTGCAGGCAGCAGTGGCGCCTACCTGTCGGGGCCCGTCGGCCGCCTCCCAACCGCCTGGCCTGGCCTGGCCTGCCCGCCCGGTGTCTGCGTGTGCATGACGCCGCTGCAGGGAGGCCCTGCGCATCGCCACGGTGGGCGGCGCCGGCAACCTGGGCCGCGCGGACGTGATCGGCCAGGTGCGGCGGCATGCAGGGCGGCGAGGGACCCGTGGGTCTGGGGGGTACCGCCGTGGCGGCTCGCAGCACGCGCCCTTCCGCCGCAGCTCCCTGGCAGTCCAGCGTCCTCACGGCCACAGCCGCACACGGCCTCACGCCATCCTGTTCGTGCGTGTCTCCCCCCTCGGGCCCCTCCCCGTATGCTCTGACCCTCACTCGCCCCTTTCCCGCCTCCCCATGCCCCACCTCCTCGTGCGCCCCCAGGTGGCGCCCGGCTACGCGGCCGACATTGTGGGCTTCAAGACCGCCGGCAACCTGGCCTTTGTGGGCACAGGTGGGCGCCCCGGTCGCTGTGTGGGCTGCTTCGCTCAGATCAGACCGCAATCGCAACCGGCCTGCGGCCTGCCACAAGCGCGCGCTACCGCTCGCCATGCGCGCCGCCGCCGACAGCCTCCACCACTCTCCACTCTTCAGCGCACGTGCTGCCGTCCTGGTACTTACGGGGACACGACCCATCCCCTGCCGCCAAACCCCGCAGAGGTGGATCCGGTGGCTGCGCTGCTGCTGGTCGCGCCCTCGATGGGCAACGTGGCCTGGTCCATCATCGACGGCCATGTGGTCGTGGAGCGCGGGCAGCTGCTGGACGCCCGCACCGGCAAGGCCTTCGACCTGGAGGTGAGCGATCGCATGCAGCGAACGGTTGGCATGTCACTAGCTATCCAGCCCATGACCTAGGCAATTCTGGGCAGCGGCGGCCGGAGGGCGAGCAGGAAATGTGGGCACGACCGGTCCTGCGCCTTGGGGCCGTGTTGTACGACGTGAGGGCGTGCTAGCGTTGGTGCGTGGCAATGGTCTGAGCCCACCGCGGCACCGCTCGACACTGCTGTTGAGCGACGATGATTTGTACGGCACGCTACCTGCAAGTACGTACGGGACGCCTGCCAACATGTACGGCAACCGACCCCTGACAGGCCCTGATGGCGGATGCGGCAAAGCACGCGGCGATGCTGATTGAGGACGTGACGGAGGCGGCGATCGGGCGTCAGTGAGGCGCCGTTGGCACGCGGAGGCGGCGAGGGGGCTGCGGCGAGGCGGTGCCGGCACGTGGAGGTGCACATTGGAGACACAGCGCAAGTGCATGGAATGGGATAGCAGGGGAGGGCCGTATTGTTTTACTTGTGATCCACACGCACGAGCCGCATGAGCAGCATGCGCTGTATGTGCTTCGGGAGGGGTTTGCAGGGTCGTGAGGTGCGGAGAAGAACCCCACGACCATGTCCCCAACACCATGTCGCGTGCTGGGGCCGCGGGAAGACGTAGAGAGGGCTGGCTGTGTGGCCGGCGCGTCGCCGTATAGCGGAGCCGGCTTTGTGGCTGGCGTGTTGTCGTACAGAGGAGCCAGCCGTGTGGCTGGTGTGTTGTCGTATAGCAGAGCCGGCTGCGTAGCCGGCGTGTCGTCGCTTAGCGGTCCGGCGCGTAGCTGGCGAGGGGTGCGTGGCGACGGCGCGCCCGTGTCTGCGTTGCCTCGTGTGTGCGCTGCGCGCGCACCTTTGCATGGTTGACATGTTGAAGGCGTGTGTGGAGAGGGCTGGCTGGGCTTTGATGGAGGCCCACATGGACGCCAGCAGTGCGTGAGGATGAATGGCGCGTGTGCCGCATTGGCACTGCGGCCTTTTTTGTTGAGGACCATTGATGCCTCAAGACGGGAACGAGTGCGGTCTTGCGCATCATGGCCGCGCGGCACATGGTGCGCCGAGCGACTGCATGCGATGTGCTGTGGTGGGGCTGTTGCGGCAGTCAGGGCGGAAGACGACGGAATGGCTGGGCCAAAGGATTGCACGGTGCTTACGTGGCCAGAAGCCGGAGGACGGGCTCAGCCTCAGACTTTTACCTGAGATTGGTGAGAGCACGCGCGTCCAGCGCTCACGGTACACCCTGTGATACCCACAGATCAACTTGAAAGCCATTGCCGAGCACGAGAGCACAGGTTGATCGGGTGGTTGAGAGAAGTTGCACGCAGGGACACAGCCTGAGCGTCGAGTGATACCCGCGTGGGTAGAAATAGAAATAGAAATGGTTACGACTCGTGTGCAACACGTGTCGTTATATTCAGGAGGGCGGGCGTGTCTGGGGCGAGCCCCCACGCCCACCACCGCGTGGGTCCTGATGCTGCTGAGGGGCCCAGCACAGGCTACAACAGACACAGCAGAGGCAGGTGCCGTACGTGTGGCGGTTTCATGGCAGTTGCATGAGGCATGGACGTCAACACGCACGTCGTCGGGCCCTTCCGACCGGAGCACCCAGTGAAGATTTTGAACTTGAGGCATCCAGCGCCCCACCTCGGACTCCTGCTGCATGCCTGCATCGATTTCCCTGTGCGTGTGCCGGGCCCAGCCCGCCACGTGCGCAGGGCGAAGCTCGCTCAGGCAACACATCACTGGCAGCGGGGAGAGGAAATCATCTCGACAGCAGGGGGGAATTACAGCCCCATTCGGCAATCCTCTATGCTCTGCTGGCGGCCTTCATTCTATTCCACGCCCCAATCGAGCGAGACGAGCGGCACGCACGCGCAGCTTCTGATGCTCCTGACAGGTAGAAAACGTCCAGTCGCCGCCGGCCCTTTACCGTATTGCTTGGAACCTCGCTCACCGTCCCAACACACCAGCAGACCTCACCGCAACCCTAGCTAGGTGACACACTGCTGCGCTGCATGACGACGATCAAACTGAAGATGCTAGCCGCTGCTGCTGCGATGGCCGCAGCCGCATGCAGCGCGTGCCACGCAGCTCTCCGTCGTCCGTCGCTCGATCGCTCTCTTTGATCTTCTCTCTCGCTGTCCGTAAATAACCTCCGGTGCCCACCGCCGTACTCTCCTAAATTCCTCGCAATCACTCCGGTTGGCAGGCACGCTCTCCATTATCACGTGCATGACATAAGCAACGGCAGCACCACATGCAGCAGCCAACGCAGCGTCTAAAGCGTCCTAGCCGCCTCACTGCGTGCATTTGCCACACCGCGCCAAGGCCTGCTCACTCCCCACCGGCCCATAGACCGGTCAATTAATTTAGGGCAAACCCTGCTGCAGCACCAGGCGGCGCGCGCAGAGCACCACCAAGCTCGACGTAGATTCCGCAACGAGGGGCGAACACCCCCACCCGATGCACGCCTCATGGTTCGAGGCGTTGCGAGGCGTCCGGCGCCGCACACAGCCGCCCGCCGCAGAGATCCTCAAGAAACAACAGCAATAGCTCGGGAAGGCAAGCGGCAAGGACGCCGCCGCTGACCGTCTCTCCACAGCTCCCGTTCAAATGGTCTCCGATGCCCTCACAGTACGTGCGTGCATTGTAAAATCCTTATGCAAACGTTATGCAAACGAAGCCCTGCTGCCTGCTGCCGGACCAGACCGCATGAGCGGCCGAGCCATAGCTCTCTTGACGTCGTCACATCTCACGCGCACACTCGCATCAGCGACCGGCAGGCTGCTTTAATCGATAGGATGTCATATGCCCAATCAACCCAGCACAGCAACAGCAGCTGCGCTTACGCTCCTGCGCTCCACGGCCTACCGCTGCCCCTTGCACTGCAACCATTGCTCGGACGCCACCCCAGCCAAGCCCAGCCCGGCGCCAAGCACAGACGCGCGGCTGGCGCCAGTGGGCCCCGCGCGTTTTGCGTCGCCGCTCAACGCCAACCCTCACGTAGCGTCATTCGCAATAGCGCAATCACTCCAAGCAACGCGTGCCGCAGCCTGCATACGCAGCCGTACTTGCCCGGCTTGGCGGCGACTCGGACGAGCGAGCCTAGCCGGACGGCCGGCTAAGCCCTTCGCCACCTGCTTTTCGATCGGCCCCAAGCTAGCGCCGACGGAATATCAGCCTATCCCACCGCATACATGCACCAGGGCAGCAATAGGAATGTCAAAATGTCGCAAGACGTTATGGGAGCCCCTGCGCGCGCGGTGAGCGCGCGCGCCGGCTTTCAAGTCCATTCAACCGCGGCGGCCGGCCGGCGGCCTGCTTGATGACGCCCAATGGCTTTATCGCGCCCTGGCCC
This sequence comes from Chlamydomonas sphaeroides, assembly GCA_001662425.1. Classification (NCBI taxonomy): domain Eukaryota; kingdom Viridiplantae; phylum Chlorophyta; class Chlorophyceae; order Chlamydomonadales; family Chlamydomonadaceae; genus Chlamydomonas; species Chlamydomonas sphaeroides. Next base: position 119,808 of record BDDC01000079.1, on the reverse strand, counting down.
CAGCTCGCTCCATCGCGCAGCAAGCAAGGTCGGCTGCCGCAGCAACGAACCCGGTGATGACCTCCGCCACGCGGGCACTGTCCATGGCGCATCCAGCAGGCGGGAGCCACATTGTAGCGGCACGCACGCGCGGCAAGAGCTGGGCGCTAGCCCCGCCGTCACTGCCGAACACGCACGCACACAGGTCTCAGCACAGCGCCGCAGCCGACATGCACGAGCGAGCGAGCGCTGCGCCTGCGGGCAAGTGGTTGTCCAGGGCTGCCAACGCCGGACCTACACAGGCAGCCCCGCAAAGGGATCCGCGCTGGATCCCGCCGCAAAGCCAGCAGCGTGCGGCGCGCACGCCCCGAAGCTGTCCTCGATGCCTTCCGCCAGAAGCGCTTCCATACCTGCTGGTCGAAGACGGCATCAGCAGCAGCGGCGGGGCACGCACGCACCAGACGTGTGAGCGCGTGTGTGGCTACGGGGCGGCAGCTATGCGGGGCGGCAGCGATACGAGGGCCGGGCAAGGCACCCGCACGCAGCTGGCATGGCTGCCCCCCGCCTCCACATGTGCGCCCCTCCTCACCGTCCCCCTGCTGGGGCGCAGCCAGATCGAAGGCCGGTCCGTAGGCGCATGCAACCCCGCACGCACCAGCCGCCAGCGGTGCGGCGGACGCAATGTACGCCAGCGGCGGCGGCGCCGCCGCCACCTGCGGCCAAGGCGCCGCCGGAGCACCGGCGGGCACCCACCACCCGGCGCCGTCACCGGCGCACCAAGCCAGCAGCTCCGGGTGCGCCGCAGGACAGCCTGCTGAGGCGGCGGCGACGGCCGCGGCGCTCTCTGGGGCCAGCCAGCAGCCTGCGGCGGCACCGCCAGCTGCCAGGGCGGGGGACGGAGCCGCCGACGACTGCACCAGCAGCGGCCGCAGCTCCGGCGGCGAGGCAGGGGCCCATGACGCAGGCGGCGGCGCCGCCCCAGGGCCGGGCCCGGGGGCGATGGCCCATGGTGCGGGCGGCGGCGCCGCCGGGGTGGGGTCATCGCCCTGGGCGGGCCTGGGCTCCTGCACTAGCTGCCGCTGGTACGCACGGAACAGGGCGGACAGGTCCGATGCCGGTGGCGCCGCCGGCGGCGGCGGCGGCGGCGGCGGTGGTGCCATCGGCGCGGGAGCCAGAGCTAGCGCAAACGCAAATGCGGGCGGCGGTGGCAGCGGCGGCGGCAGCGCTGGCGCCGGCAGGGGCATCGCGGCCAGCGGGGCTGGGTTATCAGAACGCGCCGGCGCGGCTGCCCGCGACGTCTGAGACTGCGGCTGCAGAGCCGGCGGCACGGGAGAGCTGGGGGTGGTGACTGGCGGCTGCGCAGCCCAAGCGGGTGCGCCGCAGCCCAACCCTGCCGGCGGTGTCGGCGGCGAGAACAGGGCTGCATTCAAGTAGCCCGCCGGCGCGCCGCTGGCTGCCGGCCGGCTGCTGCCGAAAGGTGGGTGTCCCAGTATGCTGCCGTCAAACGGTCCGGGACGCGAGAGCTCCGAAGCATCCCAGACGCCGCCACCGGTGACGTCGACGCCCTCGTCGTCCGACGCCGGCGCTGACGGCGCCGACGACAGCGGCCCGTCGCTGTCCTCGCTGCCGCCGCCGCTGTGCTGATCGCGACAGGCCAGCGTCGCCGCCGCCGGCGCTGTCGCAGCATGGGCGGCGGGCCGCTGGGGTGCGGCGCTCGCCGCTAGCGGCCCGGGGCACTGCTGTGCTACGGCGGCAGCGGGCGGCTGCTGCGCGCCGCTGGCTGGCACCTGCAACAGAGCGGCGGAGGGCTGCGGCTGCGAAGGCTGCGCCTGCGAAGGCTGCGCGCCGTGCAGAGCTTGCGGCTGCTGTGGATGAGAAGCTTGCGGCGGCGGCTGCGGCGGCATCTGCGCTGCGGCGGCTGCCTGCCGCAGGCCGGCACGGGCCTCGAACAGCCCAAACCGGGGCGCCGGAGGTCCGCACCGGGCGCCCGCCGCGGCCGCGGACTGCACGGTGCATGCAGCCGCGGCAGCTGGCGTAGCTATGGCGGTGGCGGGCGTGGGTGCCAGCGGCGCTGCGGAAGCGACAGGCACCCGCGACACCGCATGGGGTGCCGCCGGGGCAGCGGCGGCCGCGACAGCCGACCCGCCGGCAGCAGGCCGGGGCTGGGGCGCTGCAGCGCAAGCTGGCTCCGGGTCTGGCGGGGGCACCGGCGACGATGCGAGGGCTGTGCTGGCGCCGGCTTCGCGCCGGGCGGCGGCACCAGCGGCAGCTGTGGCTGCTGAGGCAGGAGCTGCCGACGTCCGGGGCTGCACATCCGGCGGGGACTGACGAGAAAGGGCAGGCAGCGGTGGCTCGCTGCCAGCTGCCGCTGCGAGCACCGGCGGCGCGTGCGCGTCGGCGCGCTGCGGCGGCGGCGCGTCGGCGCGCTGCCTCAGCCGCCGCACGCTGCTGGTGCTCGTAGAGGCCGGGCTGCCACCGTTGCCGCCGTCGAGCTCGCTGAGCTTGCGCTTGGCAGGCGAGGTCGCGTGTTCCACCGCAGCCGCAGAGGGCTGCGGCTGCGCGTCCGGCGAGGATTGCGGCGGCGCAGGCGGAGAGGGTAGCGCCTGCGCCTTCGGCGGTGGCGGCTGCTGCTGCTCCTGCTGCTGCAATGCCTTGTCGACCTGGACACCGCGCCCACCCAAGAGCCTCAACAGCAGCCCCACGACACCGTTGTCATCGCCTGATGCTGCGGTGCTGGCTTGCGCAGGTGCAGCTGAGGCGCCGTTGGAGCGCGCGGCGACGCGCAGGAGTGCTAGCGCCGAGGGCCGGGCCAGGGTGAGCGTTGGCAGCCGGCGCCAGTTGCGCGGCCGTGAGCCGCCCCAGACCGCGGCGGGGAGCGACGTCTGCTGCGCCGTGCCTTGCTTGCGTCGCTGCGAGGCGGGTTTATCCGTGGTCCTGGCTGCTGTGGGCTTGGCAGGCCGCGATGCGCTGAGGTCAAGTGCAGCGTGAGTCGACCTTGGCGCCGGAGCTCGAACCTCTCTGGCCTTGCGTGAGGGCTTCGCGGCGGACGTTGCTGCGGCTAGAGCACCAGCAACTTCAATGAGCTCGCGCCAGCGGTCTAAACTCGCCGCCGCTTCTCGCGATGCTGTCTGACTTGTGCGTGACATGTTGCCGCCCTGTGCACCTGCGAGCCTCCACGTGGGCGCACCAGAGTAGGGTATGTGTGCCCTGCAGTGCATCAGGCGGCAGGTGAAGCGGCAGAGAAACAGGTTGAGTGCAAGCAAGCAGCTGCAAGCCTACGCCATTAAAGGTAGGCATGCTACGAACGGGCTGCAAAGCTCCAACAACGTGCGCTCCAGCAGCGTTACGAGGCAGCTCAAGCAGTAAGAGAGCTTCCATGTTGAATGAAAGGGGGCCGGTGGAGCTGTTGCGTTGGGCGTTCCCGCAGTGCGCCCTTTGCCCACAGACAGTCGCAGCTGTGACGGTTGCGCTGCCGCCGCAGTGCAACCAGCTGCGTGCAGAGCTCGATGGCATGCCGCGTAGCGCTGCAAGCGGAAAGCCGCGCGCGTGGGCTCACCTGAGGAGTGGCAAGTGCGACTGATAGCAAACGCCCAGCGTGGCGTGTGCAGGACGTTGTGGCACCCTCGGCTGCGTTCCATAAAACGGCTTGTTGTTAGCACATGTGCATATTGGCACGGGCGCAGTGCCAACGCTCGCTCGTCCGCACCCGCCGACGCACCAACGAGCGTGCACTCACGTGTGGAAACGTTGACGCTGCTGCAAGAAGTAAGGATGCCAACCAGCCAAGGCGATATCCAGTTCGCGCGTGCGCGAGAAGGCCTAGTTCTCCCACCGTCTGTCCTGGCGGAAACTTTGCAAAGCACAGCCCCAGAAGCAAAGCCCTGGCGTTTTGAGCTGCTGTTACGAAATTGAACCAGCACGCTGCGCCGAAGACGCTAAGGCGCGACGAGCAACCTTCACAATGGCACGGCCTCACCGTAATGTATCTCAACAAAGCAGACAGTATAGAGCTGTGAAGTATTTCCGAATGGCTGGGCGAACTTGTGTTGGCGCTTCGGAGTCGCGTCGGGCGTTGTAGGCAAGCGACCGGGGCCGGGAACCTCCCGCGCAATTCTTCTCCACCTTGGAGAAGAGGTCTTCAAGCCAAGGCATTTCATGGCTGGGCCAGGCCTTGGGGCGCGGAAGGGCTGTCGGTTGGCGTCTGTAGAAGACAAGCCGACCAGTCGGACCAGCAAAATGCGGTTCGCTGCAGAGAGCTGAAGAGTGGCGGCCCACGCTGTCATTGTTTCGAGCCTGGTCCGGCCCGGTCAGCGGCAGCACTGCCTTGTGCGCGCGCTGGCCAGGTAGCAGCAGAGGCAGCGACAGGCCCGACAAACTCGGTATGAGGCTCTTCGCCATTTCTGCGCTGCTGCAGACAGGGCATTTGATTGTTTCTCCTCAGACCCGCCAGGAGTGTTTAGAGGCTGCGTTTGGGCCACGTGCCTGGTCAAACGCCAGGCTGCTCTTTCTGGAGTCTGGCGCACGAGCTCTATCGCGAGCGGCGGTAGCAGCGATAGGGTAATATGTGTCTCTAGTAACTTTTGTTTTCAAAAGCATGATTCGCTGGGAACTCTGTAACTGAGTGTGTGGGTGCGACAACCACAGCCGCGTTCGTAGTCGCTCGAAAGCGCAAAATTTGCAAGGTTGCCGCTGTGCCACCGCAACTTACTGCATACCTTAGACTACATATGACAACGTGGCATGCTGGGCACTGGTCTTTCGTTGACCTGCTGACCTGGCCAACCCTCTTACAGGACAGACGCCCCAGGTCTGACCAGGAGAGCTCCCGTAGGTCAGTCATGCAAACAGACAAGTTATCAAAGCGCGTGCGTACGTGCAGGAGAATGCGCCGAGGCGCCGCTGCTTCAGGAACGTCAAAGCGCTTGCCGAAGTGAAAGCCTCCATCCCCCTGGCTGGTCGGAAGCCGTGACATGGCCATCCGTAGCACTGCGAGCCCTAGCAGGAGGTAGCAGGGGGGAAGGTCGCAGGTTACTCTGATACTCTCGCGACCGCCCAGCTCCCTCGGCACAGAGGTACACTGGGGCCGCTGCCGGAGCTGACGTGGACCATCTTGGCACAAGGAACGAGCGCATGGGGGCCATGGCGACAAGAAAATTTCAACGCGGCCACGTCAAGGGAGAGTCTCCCCTGAGCCACGTTTATCGAGGCGGCTAGCTCTCAAGGGAGACCTCGAATACGGACCCGCTACACGCCGCGAGTGCTGCAGTTACAACTACAGCCGAGTACGGCAAAGGGGGTGCAAGGGGCCAACCAAGCACGAACCAGCTTCAAGCCGGCTGTCCCCTTGCGTGCCCGCAGCGCCGAGGTGGGGCCCGGCCTCCTCGTGGCCACGTGCTGCAGCCCACACACGGCAGCCGCACCCAAGCCCTCTCGATCCCGCCCTCGTCCTTGTCCTGTGCTGCCAGCTTATGAGGCAGCCCCCGCCGGCAAAGTGCCGTGTGTGAGATGCAGGGGGGCGCGGCGCGCGGGGCAGGCGGGCGGGACCCCGCAACAAAGGCCCCCAAGAAAGCCCTTGGCCGTGGGCCGAAGGTGCTCATGCGAGCCCGTGGGTATTGGGCATGAAGCGGGGCAAGTGCGGTTGAGCCAAGATCATGCCTGGTCTCTCTGTTAGGACCTTCACTGCATCAGGGCCATCAGGGCCATCGCCCCCTCAGCGGTGTCCGGCACGGGCCGCGCTGCGGGCGCTGCACCTTATCCGCCTGGGCTGGGCCCCGCTCCAGCTCGCCAGCACCCTCGGGCAGCTGGCGAATACGTGCTGGAAGCCTCTTTGTTCCTACGTCGCTTTGCTCCTCAAGCACTAAGCACACGGTCACGGGCTTAAGCGCGACAAGACTCCTGATACAGCAGCCCAGCTGACCATGGGCTCCATCAGCCCGTGGTTGTTGGGGAGTGCGAGAGGGCAACCTCGCGGGTGGATGTCGTCCCTAGTACAGGCTTGGCAGTGCTCATCCTCCCGTCGGCTCTTCTACAGTCCGTTCCACGTGGAGTGTCCTACATCAAGTTTGGGAAATGTTCACGGGATGTTATGTCACGGGAGGTCCTGCGGCGGGAGGCTTTGCCAGAGGAGGTTTGGAGGGCGTGCGCTGCTACGAGGCCAGCCTGGCGCCGTAGCCCCACCCAGGAAAGCATTCCCAGCCTCACCTCAACATCCGGTCGCGGTCAAAGCCGCATGCACCGCCGCCGTACCAGACCGGCGCTGCTACGGCCACCGCCAGCGCCGCCACGGCCCGCGGTACCGCCCTGCCCTGCTGGCCCTGCCCTCCTGGCCCTAGCAGTCCACGCCCGTCCGGCACCGCCGCCGCCGACCGCTCAGTCGTCCCACGCTGTGGCCTTCGATGTCTTTCTGCTGCCGCGCTACGCGAAGATGGTCCAGGTGCGACGAGGCGGCCCTACCGCCTGGGCTGCACGCCGTTGCCGCACCTCTTCTGGCGGAACGCCGCGCGCCCGCACACATATTGCAAAGTTGCCTATGGTGCACCCATCCTGCGGCACAGCACGAACACCTGTGACCTGTCCGGTGCCCCACGTGACGAATACGGCGTCCATGCGACACAGGCAGCCCACATTGTTCCCGCCCTCCTGCACGTTAGCCTCCACCACACCGCCGTCGGTCGGCACTGCTTTGATGGGCGAGTGCTGGCAGAAGTATAGTAATACATGGGCAGTCTGAAGGCCAAACACGACGCGACACGACGTTGTTACACGTTAGCAATTCAAACGTCCAGCATGAACAGGTACAGGTCGCGGTGTGGTGGGTGGATGTAGATGCTCGGGGGCAAGGCATATACATCCAGCGCGGGCACTAGCGCGGGCACTGGCGCGACGATGGGCGACAGGGGTAAGGCGTGGGAGAGGGTGGGGCCCAGGGTGTGTGGCTTGCCCCACAGCTTATCTGGCCTACGCTACGCTATTACAGCCAGCCCCTCTTATTACGAAATTTCTCCATTCGCGGCATAATCATAGAGCGCAAGCGCCACGCCTATGGCGATTCCGTTATGCTTGTCAAGCACCCCTTAACTTTCAAGTATTACACGTCAGTAAACATACGATCGTCCTTTCTTTGCGATTGCATAGACTACATAATTGTTGCGCCTTGCACTGGCAACTTGCTGACAGCTGGACGCAGGGTTCAGTAGCATTTATCATGCATCATATGTAGGTGATGCAGAAACGTCAGCGGATGAGACCTCGCGGCTAGGCGGCGGCGTTGAACCCTGGCACCCATACCCCTCCCACATCCCCGAGTTCGCTATCCGCGCGCCATGGCTTTACGGCGCTCCAGCCTTCTATCGACGCTCCCACTGCTGCTCCTAGCATCAGCGCAAGCGGTGGCCGCAGTGGAGCTGCCGCCCTTCCTGTTGCGCAAGCCCGAGGTGGACGAATACGACTGGGATGGCGAAATACCCACGCTGTACAACGTGGCCGAGCTCAAGCAGAAGGCAAGCGGCCCACGCGGCCAGATAAGCCTACCTGTCTATGCGGTGTCACCGTCAACGCGTCAAGGGCTATCATCGGCCCCGCGTTGCGCTGCCTTGCCACGCCGTGCCATGCATCCCGCTGCCCATGTCCGCGCACCGCCGCAGCCGCGTGTCGTGTTTGGCTACCTGTCGGAGAAGGACTGGGCCTTCATCGAGTTTCTGGTGAGGCGAACCACCTAGCACATCGCCGTGGGACAGGCGTGTGTACGACGCTGTCGTGCGCGTCCGCGCCTGGGATGGGATGCAGGGCAAACACCGCACAGCGTAGACGGTAGCGCAGAGCCTGTCGTTGCCAAAGCCGCTGTCAGCGCTTGACCCGAGCCTCTGGCCAGGGCTCTGCGCAACGTGGCGCAATTTCACATGATAACGCCCTGGCTGACATGCCGCACGGGGACAGCCCCACGCACGCTTTAACTTGGTGGATAATTGTGATCCAGCCACCGCAGCCCTGCAAGCCTCATGGCGCCATGCCACCTCCATGACGCTGTCAATTACATATATATGTTGGTCAAACTGATGTGTCACGCGGCACCCGCAGTGCTTCCTGCACGCCTCGTGGCGCTACGTGACCTCCATGATGGCCCCAACCGAGCTGCGCATGGACCTGTTGGTGTTCGCGGACCGGCGCTGGATGCGCGAGATCGGATCCATCTGCGAGGTCCTGGATCTGGACGAAGTGGACGCGGGCGGATCCGGATCCTACGAGCGTATACGGCGCTACGGCACCGTGTCCACGTGCTTCGTGGTGCCGTACCCGCTCGCGCCCGCGTCGGTCTGGCAGAATTACCCCTTCATGTCCGCGCACCACTACCTGGCAGACGACCGGGTGGGAAGGCTGCTGACGTCAAACTACGGCTACGGCCTCAAGACCGGTGGGTGGGGTTGCGGACTTGCTGAGAAGGTCAGGCTCTGTGTGTTCAGAGCCCTGCGCGGCGTCGGGGCTCCTGGCAAGGGGGGCGTGAATCGCAGCCGGCACCAGCCACACCACCACACGCACTATGCCCCCTCCCTTGACCCCCTTGGGGCCCCTGGACGCCCCTCGCCTTGGCCCCTCCACAGCACATGTAGCGCCGT
>BDDC01000079.1:54623-110877 GCA_001662425.1 Chlamydomonas sphaeroides | reverse complement strand
GGCCACTGCCCCGCCCCGCCCCGCCCCGCCCCGCCCCGCCCCGCCCCGCACTTGGGCGACCCCCATGGCTCAGCCCACATCACCCAAGCCTCATCTAGCGCCCTGCTCCGGCCTGGCGCTGCCCTTCCCGCTGGCCGGGCTGCAGCCCATCCAGGCCATCGGCCCCGCGCCGCGCTGCTCCGACGGAGCCCCTGGGGTCGTGCCTGAGACCGGCCGCAGTTCCTGTCGCTGCCCGGCTGCTCCGCAGACTCGCTCCGCCGGCATGACCGCCAGCGAGCCCCGCGCCCCTGGGCCACAGACCCGGCGTCGAGCCTGACCCCTCCCTCTCTGCCTCTCCCTGCAACCTGCTGTGCCCCCCCCGCAGACTTCGACTGCCTCATCACCGCCACGCTGGTGCACCACTGGCCGCAGCAGCTGGAGGTGCGGGGCCTCCCGCACGCACCCAGGCCAACGCCAAGGGCAGCACCTTGGGCTAGGGGCCAGGGGCTAGGGGCCAGGGGCCAGGCCAGCGCCAAGGGCCAGGGTCAGGGTCAGGGTCAGGGGCCAGGGGCCAGCCCGCACGCCCGTAGCCCGACAACGACGAGCCGAGGCACGGGCCGCGAGGGGCCCTGCAGAGGCGCGGGCGGCCCAGCACATGGCTCGTGCGCACCGCGGCCCCCATGCCCTGCCCTGCCTGGGGCGGCAACCAGCCTGTGCGCTGTATCGCATATAGCAGCAGCAGGACACGCGACATGCGGTGCCGTGTCGAGGGGTACCTGTCACGCGCCCCATGTGCCTTAAGCTTGCCCCACCGCCGCCCGCCGTCCTCCACGGCTCCCTCCCGGCCCCGCCCCGCTTCAGACCGGCTACATGCTGTAAGCCACGCCCCTATCACGTTCCTACGCGCGCTCCACTTCCGCGAGCCTCCTCCCTGCGCTTGACCCTTGGCACATCCCCCGCCCCGCCGCCCCTGCTTCCTGCAGACCGGCTACATGCTGTATGCGCCGATGGCGTCCACGCAGAAGCGCCTGGCGCGCGTCGCGGGCGACCTAGGGCTGCGGCACCGCGGCATCACGAACATCAGTGAGAGCTTGGGAGGCTCAACATCGCTAACACCACAGATACCATATCGATTCCATGATGCATGATAGGTTGCATGGGTGATTGCGGCACCGCAGCGTCACCCACATCAGCGAATGCGCGGCAGCTGATGGCGGCACGAGCCCACTGCGTGCGGCGGCTGCGCCCGCTGTGCCGCCGCGCCGCAGGCCCCACCTGGTACGGCGACGTGCGCAGCCTCATCGCCATCACCAACGCCTCGCTGCCGCTCATCTACCACCTGCTGGACAATGAGTTCGACAAGGGGCCGGACGGCCGCTGGAAGCAGAGCTGGTCCAAGGGGGAGGTGCGCCTAGCGATGGCGGGTGGCGGTGGTGCGCCGGGACGTCGTGGCGTGGTGTGGGGTGGTGTCAGACGGGGTGGCGTGGGCAGTCGGGGGCGGGGTGCTCAGGGTGCCCCGCGGGCCCGCACCTGGGCAGCAGCACCGGGGTGGCGCCGGCCAGGCGGTGCGGTGCATGCGGAGGGAGGTGGCGCCCGGGGCCGCACTCGCGGAGGGAGGTGGCGCCCGGGGCCGCACTCGCGGAGGGAGGTGGCGCCAGGGGCCGCACTCGCAAGCCGCGGCTATGGGAGGGCAGAGGCCGGGGGGCGCGGCGCATGGCACTGTGGGGCCAGGGGCGCCTCCCGCCCCTGGCGCGGCGAGCCCGGCGTGGGGGCTTGGTTTGGTAGCTCCCGAGTGGGCTCCCACAGGGCCTCTGGCTCCGGGGGTGCCGTCAGCCGCCCTGTCAACGGTCCCATGACCCATACCGCGCTGCCGCGCCCCCGGCCGCAACCCCTGCCGTAACCCTGCCGCGCATCTGGGCGCCTGCCTGTCCCAGGCCGCCCTGTTCGGCTGCCCGCTGTGGGGCACGATTCGGTCCCCGCTGCGCCCCCCTCCATCCCAGGGCTGGCACCTGTGGTCCCACGACACCGCCAGTCTCCCCGGCCCAACCACATCCTGCCCCGCCCTGCCCCTTTCCACCAGTGGGCCAGGGACACGGCCGCCCTAAGCCGTCTCGCGAGCTCGATGTCCATCTCGGGCCCCTGCTGACGGCCGACTGTGTGCACTTGCGAACGGCCGACTGTGTGCCCGCCTACCCGTCCTCCTGCTCCTCCCAGGGCTGGCCGCTGTGGGCGCGGGACATGGCGGTGCTGTATGCGCCCGAGCTGGTCATGAACCACCTGGTGCCTAATTTTGAGGTGTCCAAGAGGTGCGCGCTGCGGCGATGGGGTGGGCGGGGACCCTGGCAGGGAGTCCGGCACGGGACTGGGCGGTGTGTGGGACGGACCCACGTGGTGCAGCACGTGGAGGTGTCCAAGGGGTTGCGCGCTGCAGAGAGGGTGGGGCGGGGCAGGCTGAGACCGAGATGCAACGCAAGGCCGTGTGGCGAGTGTGGCGGGGCATGGGGCTGGCGGCTATTAGATGCCGGCCGATCCTGCGCTAGCTGTCAAAATCTCTGGGATCGGGTAAAGGACGGGGCGGTCGTGTGGGCGGTCCGCAAGCAAGCGCATCGCCGTCGGCGGAGCCGTGGAGCCGTCATGCACAGGCCCCGCACCGTGGGCCGGTCGCCGCACGTGTGCCTTCAGCCGGGAGCTCGCCACCCCCCGCCAGCCCGATGCCGGGTGCTTGCTCCACAACCTGCCCGTGTCGTACCGTACGGCAACCATCCCTGCTGGTGTGCGTGCGGCGCAGGTACGACGTGCACGGCGACACAGAGAAGTACACGTTCACGCTTTACCACATCCACCTGCAGCACGGCGACGGCAACTTCAGCAAGTTCGAGGTGGGACGCGCTGCCGACCCGGGGCAGTGAAGGCCGCGGTGGCGCGCAGGGACCGGGCCGGACGAGCGCCGGGGCCAACCTTAGCAGGCTGCCGGTGCAGGGGCCACGAGCCGGCGCTGGCCGAGCGGCTGGCTGCGCCAGGGGCAGCCCCATGGCGGCCCGCAGTGCGCATGTTGGACAGGCCCGAGCCCACTGCGCTGCCGCGCAGCCCTACCTGCCGCACTTGCTAACCTTGCCCTCCTCCGTGCCGCGCCGAGACAGCCGCCCCCTCCCCTCCCCTCACCTCTCCTCCCCACCTCGTCCCGCCCCGTGCAGTTCTTCCAGCACAAGTACCACGACAGGTGCGGCGGCCGTGCTAGCTGCCATGCAGCCCGGCAGCCTGGCAGCCCGGCAGCCCAGCAGCCCAGCGCCTGTCGCTCTTCCCTGCCCACACCCCTCCCAACGCTCCGGTGCCCACCCGTGTACCCCCCCCGAACCCCACGCAGGGACATCACCAAGGGCCTGGACTTCAACCTGGTACGCGACTACACCATGTGGCTGGCGGTGTCCACGTGGCGCCACGTCACCGCCAACAAGGCCCACCAGCAGCAGGGCGGCGCGCTGCCGCACAGGCACGACGACGCGGGCGAGCTGTGAGCCGCCACCCTGGCCTGCTCAGCGCCCGCGCGGCGTCCAGAGCTGCATCGGCGTGCTGCGCAGCGGCGTTCCCATGTGGCGGCGCGTGAGGGCAGCGGTGGGCGAGCTGCGAGCCGCCGCCCTTGCCGGCGGTGGCCGTGTGAGGTGCCCTACCAGTCCTCATCATCGGCGCGGCGGCGGGGCTTGGGAGCTGGGGCAGCTTTTTATTGGAGCTTGAATGATCAGGGTTTCCAATTACAACCAGAAGGATGCCAGGAGAGGAGCAGAGACCACCTTGCAACAACTGCAATGATCAGGGTTACACCCGACTCTGCGACTCGGACATAAGAGGTTAAGCTTAGCGGCGGCTTACCGCAGCAGGCTGCTGCTGCTGCAGGGGTGAACCTTGGGCTGCCCTGCGCTGTGTGGTCATATGCAGGGGCCCCGGTAGTGAGGGACCGGACCTGGTCAAGCCGCCTGTGAGTGGTGTAGCTGGCGAGCTAGCTGCTTGCGGCTTTGCAGACCCAAGCAGATAGAGGAAGCTGTGAGCTGCAAGTGGCTGCGCGAGTTGGGGCAGCTGTGCCGGTTCGGGCAGCCGTGCTGAGTTCGTTCGCCGGCGGAGGGGAGCTTGCGGTGACTCGCCCATGGGCTCCTTCCGCCTTGCGCCGACCTGTACATCCACACATGTGCAAGATGCTACAGGCCGGGAGCCCGGCGCCAGCCGGGCATGGTACCCGGCCGGCTCGCCGCATGCATAGCCGAGTCCTTGCCGAGCAACCAAGCCGCGCCGGCCAAAGGTGCACAACAGTTGACCGGGGATGCCATGTTCCGCAGCCGTATGCATTCAACAACAGCCGCTGGGGCCGTCGGGCCTACATGGGCCAAGGCCGCCCGCATGCAGCACCTGGCATGCCATGGCGCGGCGCGACACGCACCTGTTGCGCCGCCCGCTACGATATGCACGAAACACACAGCCATGCTACGCCTCTGGCCCGCTGGGGCCGTCACGGGCCAGACCGCACCACACGGCGCCTTCGCTAGGGCGCCGCGTCACCGGACTTATGCAGCTAAAGAGTCGAAAGGGCTGGAGCGCAGTCGCGCACTTCGCGGACCGAGCCGCGAGCTAGCGGCGCGGCCGCGCACCCGCATACGGCCTTGAAGGGCCCGCAACCGACATGCAGAGACGCACGGCAACACAACCGATACGCACAATGATCACGAAGCAAAACAACGAACGGGCGTGTGCGCTGAACAGAAGGCGGAACAGCGGCCACCTGAAGGTGGCGTAGCCGGTGCGGGAGAGGGCGCCGCGGGGCCCGGTGGCGGTGCCGCCGTAGCCGGGCCCCCTGCCGCTAGCCGGCCGCTCCAACCAACCCGCGGGCCGTTCAACGCTATTGCACAGTGACGCAACAAGCCGCGCTCAGAGTCCGAAGCCCAACAGCCCAATCGATCCGGACATCTGATGAAGACTGGCTATCGGCTATCAACGCGGCGGTGGTCGCATGCGCGCTCCGTCGACGAGTGGCCTTACTGGATGGGGCAAACTGGCGCCAGCCTGGGCGGCCCTGCTGCGCGCGCACCTCACCACACATCGGAGGAAGCCCCCACCCACGCAACGCCACACACACACAGAGCTGCCGACGCCTCACCGCCCGCACGCCCCGCACTCCACCGCCCCTCACTGCCGCCGCGCCCTGCGCTGCAGGGCCCATCGTGCCGCCCTCTCCTTGGAGCCTTACTTGCTGCTCAACTGTTGTACACACGACATTTGACACATCGACACACCGACACGCGCAACCAGGGACACGCCAGCACGCGCTAGCCCGGCGTGAAGCCAGGCGTACGGTGCCCAGCTGCCCACCCCACCGCGCCGGCCGTGATGAAACGGGTCCACGCGGCCGCACCAGAGCACGTCCGGCTCTCACAGTTCGTAGTAGTAGATTGCGTGCCCAGCCCGCTTGGTCCTGCTGCCCAGCACGCCGCCTGCTAGCATGCTCGCACCACTCAATCATGCACGCGCACCAGGTCTCCCGCCGCCGGCGCCCCACCTCTTACCCCTCTCTTGGGCCAGGCCCGTGGGGGCTCGGTCCCTCCTCCTCCCTCGCCAAGATGCGGACAAGCCGCCGCAGGCTTGCAGTCGACGGCCGACCAGCATGCGCACGCCACGGCCCCGAGCATGGCCGGAGGCAGGCGAGCATCCCAGTGCGGCGGCGCGGCGGTGGGCCGCCTCCGCGGCCGGCACGCCAGGGTAGGCTGTCGCCTGAGCCCGGAGGCGTCTCCTGGCCGCCAAGACGTACTCGCGTCTCCTTCCGCGCCTTGCGGCTCAAAGCATGCAGCGAAGCGCAGTCTCCTTCTCGCATCCGTGCACCGGTTGTTCCTGCTCTGGCTCCTTCTCCTTATCGGTCGCCCCGCAAGCCCCTCGTCGCGTTTGCGCCACAACGTTCCCCATCCCGCCGCCGCGCCGGCTGCGGCCCTAGCCGCCCAGCCGCCCGCCTAACCAACTCACCTCTCAGATCTCACCCGGGAGACACACACCCCGGCAATGACACATCACAAAGCCTTCATCCCGTTCCCTTCCCTTACTTGTTCAACGGGCTTGCCAGCAGCTGTCTATTTGCTACTCCGAGCACAGCTCCGCTTCGACCCCACACGCCTCCCGGCGCACTCCTCGGCCCCTTCCGAAGCCGCCGCCGCCGCCCCAAAGTACCCTCACCACGTCGGACGCCGCGGCCCTGCTGCCTGCTCCTTACATGCCCTCGCCACCGGCCGCCTCCACCACGTACGTGCGCACGCTAGCGACCAGGCCCACTGCGGACAGCGCCAGCGACACGGGCACCAGCACGCGCAGCAGCAGGCGCTCGCCGGCGCCGAGGCGCGGTCCCAGCAGCGTGAGCGCGAACCAGGCGGGCAGTGTATAGGCGCACGTGAGGTAGGTGCAGGAGGTGACGAGGCCCACTGGGGAGCGAGTGGGGTTGGGGTTGGGGCCGGGAGGGGAGAGCAAGGGGCTCAGCGTGATGCCGCGGAGTCGCGGGCAGGGTGCTGGTGGCTGCTGGTGGGGCCCTTGCATGAGCCAGGCTGGGACAGGCGAGGTGGGTGCAGGCCCACTGGAAATGGGGCGGGAGGGCAGCAGGTTCGGAGAGCTGGCGCACCCGGGGGGCGGCGGCAGGGCCCACGGCCAACAGGCGCCGCCTGTTGCGACCGTGTGACTGCGAGGAGGACTCACCCAGGGTGCAGAAGAACGGCACGGCCACGGCCAGCACCGCGGAGTAGGCGGCCACGAAGGCGGAGGCGCCCAGCCACTGGCGAGGTGGGGGAGGGGGGCAGGCGGCACGTGGCGGGGGCGCATGTCGGGGGGCGCCCTGCGCACAGGCAAGCGAGCGCTGCGACCCCATCACCTCGTGCCCATGGCCACTAGCTCCGCCCAAGGCTTAGCCAGGCCGGACCCCGCCGGACACATCACCGCGGACTGCGTGTGCGATCGAAAGCGGCGGGCTAGTGCGCTTCCGGCGTTGGCGAGCTGCCAAGCTGCGCGGCGCCTTGCCCCCCGGAGTGCGACCACACACGGCCTTCAGGCCTCAGCTGGGCCCCTCCATCCCTGGGTAGGTCCTCAAGGTGCAGCCGGCCGTGGTGACGGCGTATTCATGCTTCATACGGAATATGTGAACCGCTATGGCTGTCTTCGATTACCGTGGGTTGTGAAAACAAGTCCGTGGGTTATGAACAAATGTAAGGAAATTGAGTACATGAATGACGCGGGCTCACGTAGCTAGCCTTGTGGTCGCCCGTGGTGATGGCGGCCCCGGACTCCTGCGGGGTCGGAGGCCGCGGTGGTGGGGGCAGGCAGCTCGCGAGGGCAATCAGCAACGGCTGCCGCGGCAGCCCGCAAGCCAAAACAGCACGCCCCGCCTAGCCGCCCCTTTGCGATGGCGCCTAGTCGCAGGGTTGCTATCTATCTAGCTAGGGTCCGCCAGCTGGAGGGTGCGTCGATAGAGCCTATCAACTGGAGGCGTCGATGTGTCAATGAATGCTGCGGCAGGCGGGTGCGTGCGCGCTGCTGCCGGCCCACCTCGCTGTCGTCGGCGCTGGCGTGGCCGCCGCGCTTGGCGCTGCGCGAGGTGAGCACCAGCAGGTTGTGGGTCCACACGTTGAGGTTGACCAGGTACTGCGCCAGCGCCTGGGGCAACATGCAAGGGGGCAGGCAGGGGGCAGGTAGGGGACCGTGGTCGACGACTGGCGGCCAGAGCGCAGGGCCGCGTCTGGGGAGCTGCTGATGCCGGGCTCCCAAAACACAAACACACACACGCACCAACACACGCACCAACATAGGCACCAACACACGCACCAGCACGCGCATGAATGCACGCCAGTCACGCACCTGCAGCAGGATGAGGCCGGCCGCCACCTGCGCGCCCAGGCCGCTGCTCATGGAGAAGATCGCGATGCCGTGCACCGATGACCCACGGGACCAGTAGCCCACGGCGCCAAAGCCGCCGTACAGGACCTGCGGGCGTACGACAGCGTAGGGTATGGACGGGTGAGGATCAGGGTCAGGCGGGTCGGTCGTGCATCGCCCGGACGCAGCCGCGCTTGGCTTAGCGGTTAGCGCTGCTCCTCTTTGGGACGAGTGCCCGGGCCCGCGCGATCCGCAGCCCCCGCCGCCTCACCCCCCCCCCGCTGCCAAGGTAAGGTCGCCCGGCCCCCGTTAGCGTGGGGTTACAGCTGATGCGACGTGCGTGGCGTAGCTTGAGCCCTGAAACCCTTCCACCTCCTGTCCACCCCGGCCTCACCGACATGATGCCCGTGCAGGCGGTGACGGCGGTGCCGAAGCGGCGCGGTGTGGCCATGGAGCCCAGGATCTCCAGGTAGGCGAACTGGCCGCCGTAGGCTGCGGGGGGAGGGAGGGAAGCATGGGCAAGCAGGTGGGGGCACCGCCGTTGTTGCGGTTGTGGCGGCACTGGTTGCCACGCGGTCCGCCCGGAGTTCTACAGGCACGGGCACGCCCGAGGGAGAGACGCAGCTGGAAGCGCGGAGGGGGCGTTGGCTAGGCAGGACCCTCCCTGACCCTCGGAGGGCCCCTGGTCGGGACAACCGCGCGGCGCGCTCCCAAGAATCTTCCCTTGCCGCGCGGTTCCGCGATCCGCGTCATGCCGTATCCTCACAGCCTAGCGGTACAACAGGATCTGTCAAGAGTGCCTACCAAAGATCATGTTGAGCACGGCCATGGCGGCAGGGGTCCACATCCAGGCGGTGGACGCATCCCCCGGCGTGGTGTCATCCTCGGACGACCCCAGCAGGCCGCTGCTCGGCTGCGACAGCGCCGCCGGCGACGCCAGCAGCGCCGTCGCCAGGGGCCCGTTGGCGGCACTGTGGAGCTCGGGTCCGGCGTTGTGGCCGGACTGCCGGCCTGCACGCGGGCAAAGATAAGGGACCCAACGGCGGAACGCTTGGCCGCTTTGCCCCCGTGCGCGCCGGCGCGGGGAGGTTCACCCTTCGATCCCCTCAACCTCCGCATCGTTCATCACGCTTCGTGCGCGCGCGCCGCGGCCTCCAATCCGGCACCGACCCCCGGGGGCCCAGGGCCTGCCCTTCCCTCCAGCCCCCGCGCCATACAATGCGCAGGTCGCGACGACATCCCGCGTGTGCGACCCCGCCCTGCTACCCTGTGCCCTTTTAAGTTATCCTGTCTTAGCATGCGTAATGTTATTCCCGGTTTTCAAATGATAAATTACTTCCACAGGATGTACTGGCTGCGATCGCAGCGGGGCGGAGGGGGGGGGCACGCACCCGCGGTGCTGACCAGGTCGGTGATGACGATGGCGAGCGCCACCAGCTGCGAGAGGGTGCCCGCCAGGAAGAAGCCCGACAGCTGCGTCAGGTAGCTGCGCGCGAGGGCGGTTGGGGGGAGAGGCAGGGCGGCGAGGCGGAAAGATGAGCGCGAGCGTGGGCAAAACGACACGAGCCAGTGAGGGTTGGAAACAGGGCGTTGGGTGACAGGGCACGGGCCGGGCTCGGGCCCTGGCTTGCGCTGCACCCGGGCTGGCAGCACGCGAGCTCGCCCCTTTTGCCGACGTACCTCGCCTGGGTGCCGCACATGCAAGGGCCCCACGAGCGCCCGCAGCCAGCCCCGCACCGCACCTGACCCAGCAGCCGCAACGCCTCGAGCATCATACACAAGCCATGGCAGGCGCTATGACAACAATGAAACATGCATCACTCATGACATCTGGTCGTGCGCGTACATCCGGGTCGCACCGCATCTGGCCCAGCAGCAGGACCACCACGCCGACCACGGCAGAGCACTGCCACAGCGGCACGGGCGTCGCCAGCGACGGCGCGAGCGCGTGGTAGAGCGACTGGCTGCGGGGCGGAGGCGGGGACAGCAGGCGGCAGGCGGGCGGGGTTCAGGGCAACTGCCTCAGCCGGATCGTGCGGGCTGCGGCGCCCTGCCACACGCTCGTTCCACCACGTGCCACTGAGTCGTCAGTGACACATCTGGCGCACCCCCCGGGGTGCGGAAGCCGTGGCTCAGGATGGAGGAGGGGGCGGGCGCACGAGAGCGAGGAGGCGGAGGGCTGGCGGAGGGCTGGCGGAGGGCTGGCGGAGGGCTGGCGCACCTGGCGGCGAGGTGCAGGATGACGCAGCGCGAGGCGTCCAGGCTGTAGATGGTGATGTACACCAGCACACGGCCCAGGCGGCCCTTGGCGGCCTCGCCGATGTCGCCGAACAGCACTGCGATGGGGAGGCGGGGAGGTGGGGCTGGTGGAGACGCGCGGCGTGAAGTGGGCTGGCGGCAGGTGGCTGGCAACGTGTGGCCCTGACGTACGCCGGCCTTGCGCTGCACTACGCCCCGGATGGCGCTGCAGGAGGGCTTGCGGTCTCGGGTGCATACGCGCAAGGCTGGCACCAGGAGCGCAGCCCAACGTCGACTGGCGAGACGAGGATGCGGACTGCGGCACGAACTGCGCGCATTCGGGGTTGAAATGGAGCGCAGACGGACCCGGCGCCGCCGCGTAATGCGAGAGCGGTTGTGCTCAGCCCCTAACGCAGGCCAGCCGAGCTGCTTGCTTGTCTCGGCTGCCTGCCTCGAGGTGCAGGGGCCTGGGTCGTGTGCATCGCTCACCTGCCCGCGGCACGGCCTGGTGCAGGCGCGTGAAGAGGGAGCCCGAGTAGGCCGTGGCCACGGACAGCAGCACGAGCGCGGCTGCAGGGCAGAGGACCGGGGCGCACGGGAGGAGCACGAGCGTGTCGGTGAGGGGCGGCGCACGGCGGGCGGCGTGTGCGCGTGGCGCGTTTGGGCGCGGGCTCGGCATCAAGCCCATGGGCGGCGAGAAGGCGGCACCAGTCTGGGGCGTGTCGCATGGCTCCGCGGGGTGTGTTGTCCTGCCTCGCGCCCGTCCTCAGGAGCTGAAAGCGCGCAATGGTGGTCGGCCGTCGGCGGCGCGTGTGGCGCGCCCACGTCCGCAAGTAAGCGCACACTTACCGATTGAGGCGATCCAGCCCAGACGGGCGAAATCGCAGGGAATGAGCCACAGGCCCCAGCCTAGCTGCAGGCACAGCAAGCTGCGGTCGCGGGGCAGGGTGACGAGCAGGGCGGCGGAGGGGGCAGCAAGGTCGGGTGCAGCGGAGGGGCCAGAAAGGTAGGGGGCGTTGTAAGCCGGGGCAGGGAGGGGGCCGGTTGGCTAGCTGGCTTGTTTAGGCGGCTGCCTCTGCAATCGAGGCGCGGCGGTTGCTGTTGCCTGGCGCACAGACGCGCTGTTCCTGGCCTTGACGTCGTTTAGCGACGCCGGGCGCGTCGCAGACTGCGTACCTGCAGACAGTCTGCAGCACAGTACACCGGTGCGCCGCCGGGTGGCCACCCGGCGTCGCGACAACGTCCTGCGACTCGTAGTCGAGCAGCGGCTGCTTGAGCGCTTCCACCACGTTCGGCTTGATTGGCTGTGCAGGCGGCGACGCCTGTCGCGTCTCTGGCGGCGACACGTGCTCATGCGACGGATGGCCGCCGCCCGACGAACGGTTGTCGGCGTGCATGACTGCGTTGCCTAGTAGGCCGCTGTCGTGACTGGCAGGAGGAGAGAGGAGGAGTCCGCCGCCGAAGGAGCCTGCTACACCGGCCATGTTTGGTAAATACGAGGCGACCTGTTTGCAGCGTACAGCTTCAGTCCGCACCTGATAACCACGATCGTGTGCAGCAGCAAAGAGAACAATGTCTTTCGCACAACGCAACAACACCGATGAAAGCAATTCACAGTTTGGCCTGCGTTTGGCCTCCGAGGCCTCGGAGGCCGACTTGATCACCGATACGCTTTTGCGCGCGTGTGTTACCATTTTACTGATCGGTTACACCGTATCGCCCTGCAGCATCTGATGCTGCGTAATGTCCTGCGGCTCCAGCACGCGTTGCGGCATCGAGAACAGGCCAACCGCCGCGACAGCGGTTTCGTTTAGAATGCATCAGTGCATAAACAAGCTTACTGAAAGATGATGAGATTACCTTGTCATAAACAGGCCTGGTGGCCGACGAACAAACTCAAAATACGCGAGCACGTGCGCCCCTGTGCCGCGGCCAGGCCATGCTTCACACCAAAGGCGCTCGAAGGGCCGCGCTGAGGTCAGCCAACCTACGAGAAAGCAAAGCGACTGGACCGCAATGCGCGCTGGGCTAGTCACAGCGCCGATACGACATCTTTCAGGACGCCGAAAGGCCGAGTTTCGCCAAAGCCGCGCGCGCGCGCAACGGGCATGCTGCCACCGCAGCCAGCTGACGCACTGGTGTTTGATCTTGATCAGGTGGGCGCCAGCTGGTTGGACTGCCACGGACTGCCGAGCGCGCGACAAGCCGCCACACACGTAGCATCCGGGCGCATCCGGGACGGTCCCTGTCGGTCCCGCTCGCAGAGCAGCTGCGGCAGCGGCCTCGCAGCGCCCAGCACTGCACGCGCGGCGGCAGGCGACGAGAACTATGAGGATGAGCTGCCCAAGCTGCTGCTATGGACGCGCGACCCCTGCCCACTGGCGTGCGAGGTACGTACGCGTGTCGCGCCCGCGCAACCTGTCACAACCCCGGCAGCATAGCAGCCAGCTCACTGACCACGGCCCCGACACCGCACACGCCTGCTGCCGCGCCAGCACCTCACCCGCGTCAGACGCTTCAGCCAGGTCCCTCTCGGGCTCTCGCGCTTCCTACCTAGTAGCCATTCAACTGGGTTGTGTGAAGCAGCCAAGGTCATGCCGCTCGCTCTGCCCACCGGCTGCCTGGCTGCAGGTCCGGCGCCACGTGCAGTCGTCGTACGGCCGCTCAGTGGCAGCGGTCCCCTCGCCTGACGGCCTCGCGGCCTCGCTGGCGGCGGCGCTGCAGGGCCGGCACGCCGTGCTGCTGCGCTGCCTGGAGCGAGACCGCGGCGCGGCGCGCTACACGTGAGCTGCGCTGGCGCTGGCTAGGGTGCGGCCACAACGCAGCGCACGCAGCACAAGCCAGTTTGCGAGAGGTGCCAACGCCAGCGCAGCGTCCCAGCAGTGTCTGTAGCGCAACGCCCATTCCTTCGTCCCTCGGTCCGTGGCCAACCGCCGCAGCCCAAGCAACCCCCACTGCCTGCCGAGCAGCTGCACAGGGTCCTGCTGCCGACACGTACCGGCACGTAGTACGTGCACCGGCCTCCCAAGCAACCCCTCTCACGTGTGTCCGTGCGCACAGGACCCTCGGCCACACGTTTGTGGTGGTGTGCGGCCGCGGAGCCTGCAGCGGCACCGAGGTGCTAGGTGCGTCGCCGCCACCGCTGCCGCCCCGCCACGTGCGCCCCTATCGCCGCTGCGGCCTCCCTATCACCGCCCTAGCGCACAGACCGCAGCAACGGCGAATGGCAGCCCTTCTACTCCCTCGCCTGGCAAGCGTCCCACGGACCCCAACATGCCCCTCCCATCCCCTTGCTTGCTCGACCCCTTGCCCACCCAGTCGATCTGGACCTGCGGCGCCACTTCACCATCCCGCGCCCCACGCCCGGCTACTCGCACGCGCTAGCCAGCCTACCGCCGCTGTTTGTGGGCCGCGCCGAGCGCCTCTCGCAGTTGGTGGCGGCGCTGGCCGGCCTCATGGGCCGCTCCTTCGCTCAGCAGCGCCTCTCGCTGCCGCCCTGGCGCACGCCCCAGGCGCTGCTCAGCATGTGGGGTGGCGGCTTCGGCGGTTCGCCGCCGCAGCGGCAGCGGGACACGCTCGTGCTGCTGGCGCCGGCCGGCGCGGCCGCCGAGCACACGCGGCCGGTCGCCGTCCGGCGGCAGCCGCTGAGCCCTGCGGCTTCCGGTCTGCCGGAGTCCGGCTTGCTGCCGGGACTTGAGCCCGCGGCAGCACACCCGCTTCCCCACTCGTACGAGGACGCGGACGCGGACCTGCAGGAGGCTGCTGCTGAGGGGGCCGACGCGGGCGGATCGCACGCCGCTGCGCCCTGCACCGAGACCGCCGGCGCCCTGGACACGCTGTCGACGGCAGACATGAGCAGCAGCGCCGCCGGCAGCGGCGGCGGGCTTGACGCCTCGGGCGCCTGGGCCGCTGGGTACGCCGCCTCCTACGCCGGCGGCGCCAGCAGCCTCTCCATCTCGGACGGCTGCACCGACGGGCGGCCGCCGCAGGGCGCCGTCGTCGGGCTGCACCGCGGCGACGCGGGCGCAGAGGCCGCCGGGTCGGCGCCGCCGGTGGGTGCCAAGCAGCGGGGCGCGGCGGCGGCGCGTGGGGCCCCGGCAGCGGCGCCGCCGCCAAAGACAACCGTGCAGGGGTTCCGGCTCACGTCGCGCGCCTTCGTCACGACGGCTGCCAGCGTCTCGTCAGAGGACGGCGAACACGTTGGCGGCGATGATGACGGCGGTGGTGGCACTGTGGCGGCCGCAGAGCCACCCGCCCCGTCTGCGGGCGCGTGGCTCGAGCCGCTGGCGTCGCCAGACGAGGTGGGCGTCAAGGGCGCCTTGCAGGACGCGGTGACGTGGCCTGTCTCCTGCGACCTGCGAGCAGACCGCGATCCGCCGGTGGGCGTCGCGGCAAGAGGCGCCGCCGCCGCTGAGTGCTCGGCCGCCACCGCCGCAGCCGCCGCAGCCGCCGGCCAGCCGCGCACACGCGCTCTGCTGAGCGAGCTGCTGGGTCCCGGCCGGCAGCGCGGCGGGGCCTGCCGTCGCGACGACACGCCGTGTGGCTGTGTCGACTGCGCCGGCGTGGCCCAGGCTCTGCTGGGCCCCACCGCGGCGCACGCAGCAGGCGCGGCAGCCGGCTCGGCCATAGCGCGGGCGGTGCCGCCGGCTGCCCGAGCGCGACCGTCCCTCCCCGCGGCCGTAGGCGAGCGCTGCACTGGCGCGTCCAGCGCCGAGGAAGGCGAGGGGTGCTCGGGTTTGACGGCGGCGGCGTCGCTAGAGGACTCGGCATGTGACGGGGACCCGTGCGCTCCTACCCGGCACCGCAGCCAGTGCGTCTCGTGAGCGAGAGGCCAGCTGCGGGCCGCCCGTCCTGTTGTTCGGGTAGTGAACCTCGAACGACGCACCGAACTGGCTACAACGAGGCATTGGTGGGGGGACAAGTATCGGCAATGATGGACAGCTTGCAGGAGGCACTGGGTATGTACGTGACGGGCGCGGGAGATGCGTGCACGCACGGCTTGGTGCGGCGAGGGGCTTGGACGGGCTGCGGGTTGGGGACGCGAACACGCGGCGGCACGCCGGGGTGTTAAGTACGCCGCTCGTGGTGCCATGCGGTACGGCAGCTGTTGTGTTGTGATCCAAAGAGTGCCGCATATGCGTCAATGGTAGGTTGCGCAGGGCTTGCCCTCGTTAGCTAGAGCACCCGGCGCTCCGCACCCCCGCTCGATGTCCAGAGCGTGTGCGGTCCTGGGCGGCCCTCGATCGGCAGGCCTGCTGTGGGGATGGCCGCTAGCCGGGAGCATCTCCCGACACTGTGTGCGCCCCGTCCTGAAGCTGTGCGCTGCGTGCCCTATCTGTGCGTATTGCATAGCAGCTAGTACGTACTATACGGCCCGGGGCGGCTCGCACGCTTACGGGCGCAACGTAAGCAGCTGGCTGTGCGCCATGCTACCAAGCCGACGACGTGCGGCTGCTGCTCCGGCGCCGCCTCGTCACAAGGCTGTGGGCCGTCCACGTGGTGCGAGTGGCTGGATGGACATGGCATGTTGCTTGGGCGGTGTTTCGGCCGTTGCGTTGGCGCTTGGGCCCACCGTGTGCAAGTAAGTACAATGTGTACACGTTGACGTACGGCGTGGATTATGGCTCCCGTGTTGGGACGTACGCATGCTCTCAGAACTTGGATCTATCTATGCCGGCGGGCTGGCAGGGCATGCAGGGCCTCGCTGAGCGACTGGCTGGAGCTGAGGCACGGTGCCCAGCAGGCGGCCAGAGCAGACGAGGCAGCGTCAGGGCAGGGGCAGGGGCAGGGCAGGGGCTGCGCTAGCTGGCACGGACTTGCGTGTTTGTGTGGGTGCGTTTGTGTGCTTTCATCCTATCGATCCATCTGTCCCATATTGCTACAGCTGGGTGCAGGCCGCAGCGCCTTGCCGCATGGGTTTCAGCAGGCCATGCAAGGACGGAGTCAAGTCAGGCGGCAAGCAAGGGCGCGACCGATTGCGCGCAGGGCAGGTGACGTGTTGTGTTGTGTTGTCTTGTGTTGTCTTGCGTCGTGTACCGGGTACCGGCTGCGCACGTAAGGTGTATGCGAGCAACGTTTTGTATCGTAGCAGTTGCAGCTGCAGCGCGCCCCTGACATCAATCGGGGGCCTCCCGGGTCCTGGGCATGGAGCCCTCCCTGTTGTGCGCCCCGTGTCGCGACACACAGACTCCGTTGAGCACGCGCCCAGAGCGTGTCCCAGCGCCGGGCTGTGTCCCGCGACTCTGGTGGGCGCCGCAGTGTCAGCCGCACTGAGTTGTTCAGAGACCGGAACACACAGTAACACGTTCTGCGCGACACGCCCTGGTGTGTTCAATTTCAAGGAAGTAAAGGAGTAACACGCCCTGGCGTGTGTGCACAGCCTGCGCTACTCCCCCGGCCCATGGCACGCAGCCTGGCAAGGCCTGGCACGCCCATCCCACAGCCATCTGCCCATGCGGCACGCTCGCTCCACACAAGACCCACCGACCCGGGTAGTGACCGGAGGTCGCGGCCTGCCACGTAACATCAGTGTCACCTAGGGCCACCCGCTCCGGCGACGCCTGCGCCTGCCCCCACGCTCGGCTTTTTTATTGGAGGTTGCACGAGCAGCGCCGCGGCCGGGCGGCACGCAGCCTCAGTGTTGGCTCGGGGCAGTGCCAACTCACTGCCACAGGCTCACCCTCCTCGCTTCAATACTCAATGAAGCCCTTCAGGCAGCGCCAAGCGCGTGTCCCGCCCGGACTCACAAGCCTGGCCAGCCAACAAGTGCTCAGGCGCAACAATGCAACCGGCAGCGGGTCGTCTGTCACGTGTCTGCACGTGCGCCGCCAGCTCCCTGCCACCCACACAAGCGCACACCCACACCCACGCCCACAAACAAGCGCCAGCCAGGTACAGCAACCTCATGGCTACATTGGCGCCCTACCTCGCTCGTTCACACTCCTCGCACGAGCTCCCTGGCCGCCTTAAGCATAATGTCACGATGACACGCTCGCACACGCCCACACACTCCACCCATCTATCTTCCACAGCCGCGCCGCGCCGCGGCGTAAATCTATCGAGCAATTGCAAAAGGCCAATAGGTTCTGCTATGTGGAGGCGTGTGGACCACAGGGCATCGCGCCGACCGGGTGGCATTGGCCCGGGTCGTGCTTAGCGTGGTTGGGGTTGAGAGCAGCATGAACAGGCGGAGCCAGAGCCAGGGGCCCGCTACCGCCGCGGTGCGTGAATGCCATGGGTGCTGTCACCGCATGCCAGCGGCGACGTCACTACTTGAGGTATGCATTGGGTGCAAACACGACGGCCGGCTGCCGGCAACCCCAACGTCAGCCACACAGTGTCACGGCCCCAGCGGGCTGGCCGCATGAATCAGACGGTGCCATGGCCGCAGGCCGCCTGCCACGCCCGCCTGTCGTGCGCTCTCGCAGCGCCACCCCAGGCAGGCAGGCGGGTATGTCCACTCCAAGCGCTCGGCATGAGCCCCACCCAACCACCCACCCACCCACCAGGCATGCACGGCCACGAGCAACAGCAAAAGCAGGAGCCCATGCAGAGGCCAGCAGCGTGCGCTGGCACGGCGCCGCGCTGCAGGATGCGTTGGCACGGCACGCGGATGAATGGCACGGCAGGCGGGCGGCCCCGCCGCGGACACGGCAGGCGCGCGGCATGCGCAGCGCCGCATGCGTCCTGGCGATGGATGCCGTGCCCCCGTCAATTGTAGCCTTGCGGTTGGCTTGACCATGTCCTGGGCATCCCTCGCGCTGCCCTACCAGGGGCGGCCAACTTCCAGGCCGCGTCTCGCGCCCAACGCCGCGCCTCGAGGGTCGACTAGCTCCCAACCGCATCCTGGCTGATGAATCGCCTAGTGAATGAATGCATTCTATCATAAGCCCTCGCCCATACCCCGCCGGACGCAGCAAGACACGACGCGACGATTAAACGCGTGTGGCATCCGCCTCGCCCGCCGCGCCAGGCCCAGCCTACTGGCCGCCAGACCCTGGCCGCTCCTCTGCAGAGCTAGCTGCCGCCGCCGCCGCTGCCTGCGCCGCGCGCGCGCCCGTGGGCGAGCCCGTGCTCCCGGTCGCACCAGCTGCCAGGCCCAGGCGTGACTGAAGCGCCGCCCGCAGTATCGCAACATGCCGACCCACGCCCGCGCCGGGGCTGGCCGCGCCCGATACGCTGATACGCTGGCTCCGCTGCCCCGCGCTGCCGCTGGCGCTGACACGGGCGCTGCCGTCACCACCGCCGCCGCCGCCGCCGGGCGTCGCGTGGCCGGACGCGAGCCTGCTGCCGCGGGGCGTAACCTGGCCCGAGGCCAGCCGGCTGCCGCGGCCCTCGGCCAGAAGATCGAGATCATCCTCCGGATCCAGGATCACGGACACCTGCGCGGATCCGGATCCAGTTTCGCCGGCGGCCGAGCTGCGGCCGCTGCCTGCAAAGAAGAGGTCCACGCCGTGCTGTGGACACGACGCCGAGGCGCCCTGCCGCGGCTGACCGGTGGGTAGGGCCGGCAGCGGCCGCTGCAGGGACTCAAGCATGGGGCGCCGCGCCAAGCGCGACGGGCCGCCGCCGTTACGCCGGCTGCGGCTGCTGCGACTGGTGCGGCCGGGGGCGCTGCCGCGAGACATGAGGCCGAGCAGGCCGGCGGGGCGGTCAGAGTCCGAGTCCGAGACGTCCAGGCCGGAGCCGGGGTCGAGCGCCAGCGCGACGCGGGCGGCGACTCGGGGCCCCGTTGAGCCGGGGTCGCTGCGGTGCTGCTGCTGCTGCTCATCCTGCTGCTCATCCTGCTGCTCATCCTGCTGCTCATCCTGCTGCAGGAGCAGCGGCGGCGGCGGAACGGGCCGCGGCAGCGCCTGGCTGGTGCCTGCACGCATGGCAGCTTCGACGCTGGCGGCGGCGGCCGCTGCCGCCGCCGAGGGCGCCGCCGCCGGCGCGTCGAACAGGAACGGCACGGCGCCACCGACGCTGCCTGCAGACTGCTGCACGCCGTCGTCGACCCCGCCGGCCAGCGTCAGCTCGCGCAGGTGCAGCTCCGCCGGCGGCGCCGATGCCGATGCCCATGGAGGCGAGGCCGCGCCGTCGCCGGCTGCATCGCCGTCGACGCGCAGCTGCGGGGAGCGCTCCGCCCCAAGCCGGGTGCGGCGCTGTGGCAGCGCCGGAGAGCCGGCGGCCGTCAGGCGCTCCGGAGAGGCGCCGCGGGAGCGGTCCGGCGGCGGCGGCGGCGGCGGCATGCCGTCGAGCGGCCCCTGCGCCGCCGCCGCCGCGGACCGCATCTGCGCGTCGCGTTGTGTGGCCATGGCCAGGGCCGCCGCTACAGCGGCGGCGGCGGCCTGGATGCTCACCATGCCGCTGCCGGCGCTCGCGCCGCTGGCGGGCGGGGCGCCGCCGCCGGTAAAGGCGGCCTCGCCAGGCTCCGTCGGTGGCCGGCTGGCGCCGGCGGACCGCGGCGCTGAGGTATTCATGGGCGAGACCTGGCCGGAGCTGATGCCCTTCATGACCTCACTGAAGCGCGACGGCACGCGCAGGTTGCCACGCGAGGATCCCGACGGCGCGACGGCCAGGCCCAGCTGCGACGCCTTCCGGCGGCTAAAGCTGCCGGCGCCGCCGGCCGCCGCCGCGGCAGCGGCGGCGGCGGTGGGGCTCCCGGCAGCGCTGCTGACCGTGCTGCCAGCCTGCGCCGCGGCCTCCGCCAGCATGTTGGCGACGGCGGCCGCCGCCGCCGCGCCGCCGGGTCCCGCGACGGGCGTGGCGGTGCCGGTCGTGGCCTCCGGGGTGCCATCCTCGTATGGCGTGCCGCCCGAAGAGTTGCCGCCGGACGGGATGGGCTCCAGGTTTGTGACGTACGGCATCCGCCGTACGCCGTACGGCACGTGCTTCGGCATGTTCTGGATGGCGCGCAGCGCGGGCGCCATGGAGTTGAGGTGCATGGACGATGCGTCCGTGTCGGCGGCGGAGGCGCCCGACGGCGCGCCGCTGCTGGCCGCGAACCGCGAGCGGGGCAGGCTGCTCAACGCGCCGCCGGCCGGCGTGAGCGGCGGCGCGGTGCCTGAATGGGCCTGGCCCAGGATGCCTGAATTGGCACGTACGGCAATGGGGTTTTCGGGCGAGACGCGGTAGCTGCCGATGCCGCCGGCGCGGCGGCGCAGCTCGTCGGGCGTGTAGCTCCAGCCCGATGTGCTGCCGGGCGAGTTGGGCACGCTGCCGTACGCGCTGCCCTGCACGGACACAGAGTACGGCGCCGACGCGTGCGGCCCCAGCACAATGTACGGCAGGGCGGTGGCGGGCTCGCGCGGCGCGTTGCCCGGCACCGCCAGCGCGCGGCCGGCGGCCTGGCGGTCTGCCGGCGCCGAGCCCGGCGGCAGCTCGTACGGCCGGCCGTGGATGAGCACGCTGCGCTGCGACCTGGGACCCGTCACGCTGTCCTCGGGTGAGAGGACCATGCCCACGGAGCCCTGGCCGAAGAAATGTACGCCCCGGCTGGGCGGCTGCGCGATGATCCCGGGCACTGCCTTGTGGCCGGGCGCGGCATCGGTCCGCGCTGCGAAAGGGTCCACGTGGCGTAGGGCCGAGGGCTTGGAGGGCCAGTGCACCGAGCCGGACACGTTGCCGCCGGGGCTTGCGAGCACGAGCGGCGTCGTGTGCGGCATGGCCGCTGCCGACGTGACCGAGCCGCCGGACGGGCCCATCACGACGGACGAGGCGCCGCCGAGCGTGCGGGCGTTGGTGGCGAGCGCCGAGTGGAGGCGCATGTTGCGTAGGTTGGCCGCGGTGCCGTTGTAAAAGCCGGCGGAGGAGGCGATCGAGTCGTAGCGGTGGCGGCGGCGTGGCGCCTGGGAGCCGCTGGCGGCCGGGCCGAGGAGGAGGCCGTAGAAGTCGGGGTCCGAGTTGCAGGAGCCGGTGGAGGGGCTGGAGCCAAAGATCGAATCGCGGCCGAGGAAGGCGAGCTTGGCGCGGGCGGCCGCGCGTCGCGCGTCGCGGCGGCGCTTGCGGGAGACCATGGCGGCGGCGAAGATCATGAGCGCGAGGGTGATGCCGGCGGCGCCGCCGATGACGGCGGGCAGTACGACTGCCCGCAGGGTGCTGCGCTCCGGGGCTGCGGGCGTGGGGAGAATGAGGCGCCATGTCAGGCTGGGACAAACGGACGGAGCAGCGACGTTGCGTGCATGCGACCGGACTGCGACCGGACTGCGACCGGCAGTGGTGTCCGGTAGCTGCCGGTGGATGAGCAGAGCGCGTTCGCTGCAAAGGCTTACGAGCAGCAGCCGGCAGCAAGGTGCCTCCGGTGTAGTTCAGGAAGTCGGCCAGCCCACCGGCCGCCGCGATGATGGGTAGCGCGCCAGGGCAGGTGGCGGGCTTGCCTGCCGGTCGATGATGTGCCAGGGCCGCGGGGGTCGCGGGGATGCAGGGCGACCAACATAAGCCACATGGATCCCGTATCACACACATGCCGATATGCGACAGACGCAGCACAGCGCAGCGCAGCGCAGCACAGCGGCCCATCACTGCCATCCTCACATGTGCCCGTGATGGTGGCAAAGGAGCAGCTGGCCGCTAGGGTATTGGCCTCGGAGCCGGCATAGATGACCTGGCTGGCGCTGCCGCAGGGCTGCGGGGCAGGGGTCAGGGGTCAGGGGGCAGGGGAGGAGGCACTCCTTCACAGCCGCCTTGCTAGCCGAGCTCGCAATTGACCGCACACACCCAAGAAACAGGTAGCCCCTGATATCCCACAATACAGATACGCAGCTGGCCGGCCTCACCATGCGACCAGCAGGCAGGCCCCCATGACAGGTGCCGTAGCTTCAGGCCCCCAAGCTCGCACAGCCCACAGGTGCCGTACACAGCGCCGAACAGAGTGCCGTACTGTGGTGCTTACCGCGTTGGACAGCCACACGCCGATCTGCGCAAAAAACACTCGGTAGGACGGCTCTAGGCCCGACTCCAAGACGCCAGAGGCCGAGCAGCTGAACAGCTCCGCAGGGATCTCAAACTGCGTCGGGTAAGAAGCAGGGCAAGGCGCGAGCGGCATGGTAGCGGCGTGGGGAGGGGAAGGGACCGCGAGGGCCGCTTACGCGCAGGCTTGCGGGAGGCGGCACTGCAGGCGAGATGAGCCGGCTGTTAAATGGGCCTTTGACTTTGGGACGCCGTTAGCTAGGGAGGCGCGGACGAGCGCAGGTGCCTTGTCAGGCTCGTGGTCAAGAGCAGCTGGCTGCCAGCAGGCCGCTGCCAGGGACGCATCCAGGCCCGTCAGAGCGCACCCTAGCGCACCTCCTGGGTCGCTCGCCGCCTGCGGCACTCAGCAGCCACTGGCACACGCGACAGCGAGGGCGTGGTGGAGGGGCAGGCGTTGGGCAGCGCGCGGCCGAATGAGACCTCGAGGTTGCCCTCCTCCCCGCGATCGGCAAAGTAGTACGACGACTGCTGGTCGAGTACGACCGTGATGGACATGGTGGTTATGTTGGTTGTTGTGTCGGAAGTGCCGCTGCGAAGTGTGACATAGCCCAGTATCATGCCGTTGTTGCCGGAAAGGAGGAGATAGTCGTCCGACTGGAAGGAAGCGCATGGCGAATCGTCGACGACGAGCGGCCTGTGGGGGGAACGAAAGGATCAAGCAAGGTAGAGGCTGAAGCAGCTGGATGGTGTGGGGCTAGGGTATGTGAGCGCGGGTGCTTGTGGTTTGGGGAGGCGGGCGCGAGACTGCTGTGATGGATGAATAGGGAACCGCAGCTCATGGGGAGACCCTGTTGGCTTTGGAGACCAGCTCAACGCGGCTGCACTCACAATGCGAGCTCGGTGCCACCGCCTGCAGCAGCAAACAGGGGACAGCGATAGGAGGGCGGGGCAAGCGAGGGTTCTGAGCCGTCTGACGGTCTGAGCTGTTCAGGAGCCACACGGGTTCTAGTCCTTCCCCACGCCCCGAGCGGCAGGCAGCCCTGACAGTTTATCAAGACGTGTGTATGGATGCAGGACGTATCAGCGACGCACTGTGCGAACACCTAGACACATTCACACGCTGATATGCGCCCGGAACAAGGACGCAGCCAAACAGTTCTTTACAGAGCTCTCGCGAGCGCCCTGAGCGTAAGCAGGAATGGCGATGTGTTTTTTCTAAAACAGCATAATCCCGAAACGCACAAGGCGGAAAAACGTGGGACCACTGTTGACGCCTAAATACGGTTGCAGGATGATAGCAGCTCCATCATACCTGTCGACGTGCTTTGGAGGTCCCGAGAGCACGACGCTGGGCGGAAAGCGCCCAACGCCAACGAGAGCATGACTCCCAAGAACCAGGGCCTGCACGAGAGCCTCCAGGCTGAGGTTTCCATTAGGGAGCGACGTGCGCTTGCGAGGGTGGAAGCGCCCGCCGCTCGAGAGTTTACAGTTTAGCGAGCGCAACTCGGCTCGATGACCTTTGTCAACGAAAGCGTCAGCAGGTCATATTGCGCATATCATTGGCATGCAAGGTCGGTGATAAGTGTGTGCGCGCAGTCGCTGAGCGGTCAGCCTTTGGCATTAAATTCGCTGATCCGCCTTGCAACCATTGCCACTCAAGGACTATTACTGTCGCACAATGCCGCGGAGGCGGGTCGAGTCGAGCTCCCGGCCTCGCAGGAGCCGTACGAAGTTTTAGCTTCTAGCCGCTGAACATAGGTATGACGCTTTACAGAGGGTGCACGTGCATGCCGAAGCAGGGACGGCGCTAAAGGCGGGGGAACGCGCCCCCATCAACCTCCGAAGCGCTCCCAAGGGGGAGGGGCTAACTGAACATAGCCCATGCAGTAGAACCTTGTGCGGAGTAGTGTCCCTTCATGTCTGTCTTGCCCTCATTGTGTGCAGAGGTGTTTACGCACTGTCTGTAAACTTGAAACGGAACCCTCTCTTGTCACCGTCCGCGGTGCATCGCCACAACACACACGCAGCTCGCGCGGCCGGCGGAGCGTCTGCGCCGCCGGCCGCGAGGGTCTCGGTAGTTGTAGGAGTAGACAAGGGGGATCCCGGCTACGTCTCACTGCTCTAGGTATCACGGAGTGTGCGCAGCCCCTGCCCTACGCCCCAGGTCTGCAACAACTGCGCGTGCGGCCGGCTGCATGCGGAGATATTACCTGGAGTGCGGCGTGCGCATGGCGTGCAAGTCTGCCAGGCTGCGGCACGACATGGAGTGAGTGTCGCGGGCTATGAGCTACATAGGCGGCGCTTGGCGCAGCGGCAGGGGCACGATGCACACGCCCTTCATCACCATGCAACATCAATGAAGAAAGCCGGCCGTTGCTTGGAGCACGACGTCAAGGCAGACTGTACATCGTGCTAGGGGTATTCGAGCCGGTCCAGGGCACGTAGGGTGGCTAGGTCACAGGCGCGGGCCGCCGCGGCGGCGGCACTCTCCTCCAGCAAGGCGATGAGGCGCGTGCGGAGGGCAGACGACGCATGGCCATGCCCTTTGCTACAACCTGGCGTCCTGGGTCCAGGCCCTCGACACGGACCCTATCATGCCCGTCACAGCCTCGCACATGCCGTGGGCGTGGACATGCCGTGGGCGTGTGCGTCGGCCCCTAGCCCGCGGCTTACCGGCCAGGCCACGACCTGCTCCTCGACGAGCCGCTCCAGCGCCTGCACGGCGGCCTTGAGCGACTCAGGTGACCGCCGCTGCCCCAGCGCTCCGCTCGGAAGGGCACCAGCGGCGGTGAGCATCTCGCGCAGCGGGACCAGCAGCGCCACGTCCCTCGATGCTGCCAGCACATCGGCCAGCCGCCTGCGCCACCGCGGCACACCTGCGCCGCAGCCACGACGGGCACCGCCTGCAGCACCCAGGTAGGCCGCCAGCCGCGCGTGGCGGGCGCTCTCCGCACAGGGATGCCCCGCCTTGGACAGACAGCGCGTGGGGTTGGAGCTCGCGCCGGCCGCCACCAGCAGCTGCAGCGCCTGCAGTTGGCCCCCGCCGGCCGCTGCCTCGCGGGCGGCGACCGATCATGCCGGCGGACCGCGGCGCCGGCGGCGAGTGATGGGCCACTCCGTCATTGCCGTATTTCTGCAGCGGGCCGCGTCGCGCAGCAGGGACGAGCCGTCGAAGGGAAACTCGTGCTGCCGTAACCATGCCATCAGAGCCGGCGCCTCGGCCGCCAGCCGCTTTACAGCCTCCCTGCAAGTCGCGGACGCCTCTGCAGGCTCACCGCCAATCTCTTCGACCAGCCACACGTTTAGCCGCCGCTGCCAGGACGCTCATGCGCGCGGGCTCCGACAGGGCTAACACGAGCGAGACGGCTCCGGCCTTTTTACTCCAGAACCAACGTGGAAGTCATTGCTCCGGGCTGCGCCAGCGTCCGCTGCAGCAGCCACTGTAGGAGGTCGGTGTGTGCACCGGCCGCTGCCTTGGAACGTGTGGGCTGGTGTGTGAGACTTCGTATCGGTGCGGGCGAAGGACGTGCAGTGTCGGGGCCTATCGGCTATCGGTGTCGGGGGAAGATGGAGGGGAAGATATATGCACGCGTCGCATGATTTACTTGGTGCTCAGGTGTAAACAGCTTTGCAGCGCTCCGGGGGGCTGGTGATGGGAATTAGAGGATAAGCTTGCTGGTTGCTGCGACGCCCGACGCGGCACGCGATGAAGCTGCGACCTGCATGGGGACAGACGCAGCTGTCTCTGGCCTCACGTGCTCTTACTCCTCGCGCGCTAGCTAATACAACTGCTATCTTGGTTGCGTACTTCAAGTCTCGCTGCATTTGCTTCTGCAACGTGGTTCGAGATTCAAGTTAAATGGTTGCGACTGACGCCGTCGCTGCCGTTGAGGTGCAACAAGAGGGAATTGAGCAGCCTTCTGCCGAGCAGCAGCTGGATATGGAGAAGACCCTGGAGCACGTCCTCCTGGAGGAGGTTGCACCGAATGCCTCGGTCGCGCGTTCGCGCAACAAGCTACCTGTGCTCGGTGGCCTCACTGCGGGAGCTGCTGGAGTAGCGGTGGTGGCCACGATAATCGTCCGCCTCCTTCGCAAAGGCACAAAGAAGCCGGAGCCTGCTCAGCCAAGCCCTGCCGTCCAGCCTGCGCCAGCGCGCTCGCAGCCAGCACCTCCTTTATGCGACTTGTCGCCGTTTGGGTCCCCGGTTGTGGGGTCAACACCGGCACGGTTGTCCGCGTCCGTGGTGGCCGAGAAGACCAAGCCGGCCCGCAGAGAGCCCGACGACGTCGACCGCGACGATGCGTAAGCAGGCGTTCACTGGTTACGCATGGCACAATCTAGACAAGGCATACGCCGCAGCTGCCACTTGTGCTTACCCGGTCAGGCACCCACCGCCTGCGGCCCCGCATCGGCGCGGAACAGGCACTAGGCAAGCAGAGCCGTCCGTTGACCCTTCGCTTGCTGGCGCTGCGCTGCGTTGCAGGTCCGACAACGCCTCCGTGCGCGACCAGCGCCAGGGTAAGCCCCTCGGTTGCAGCCCCCGTCACATTCGCCGTTGCAGCCCCCTCACAGCCCTTGTTACAGCCCCCGTCGCAGCCCTCGTCACAGCCCCCCTCACAGGCCTCTGTTGCGGCCCCATCAGATGCTGGCCCTGACGCCCTTGCCTTGTTGTAGGTGTGGACGCCGCGGCCCTCCAGAAGGCCCTCAAGCAAATGCAGGTATGGCACAGAAGGCTAGCTGTCTTTCTGCGGCGCACGCCGTACTGCACTGCAAGGGGCGACCTTTTGCTATACGCTAGGCCCGTCGCACTCAGATAGGGGCTAGCGCAACACCTTCCTCCAATAATTTTGAAGCCCGCTTCCCGACACCGCCCCCATTCTCACCGCCCAACTCGTCCGGTCGCCACTCTGCAGGAGATGGCCGAGGAGAACCGCAAGCTGTCGTCCTTCCTGGCAGAGTACAAGGCCGACGCCGAGAAGGTACAGCGGCTAGCTTGCGTTCACCCTAGGTGCCAGGCACTGCGGCCCAGCCGGCTGCGCTGCCAGCGGCACTGCTGGAGCAGCGCGGCAAACACCGGTCTCATAATTGCACCCTTGCAGCGTGTGGCAACCCACATGGCCCAGCAATCCCACAGTGGCACGGCGCCCCGTACGCAGCAAGAAATCGCCCGGCCCGTGGCTTGGTGGAAGCCGTGTGCCATGACGCGCGCGCGCTGACCCCTGGCGGGCCCATCGCCTTTGGAGCGTCCTCTGCGCATGCTCTTTCACGCCCCTGCACCTGGCTGGCCTCCATCCCCAGTCGACCAGCTGCCATCCCCTGGCTCCAGCTGGCTGGCCTGCCAGAGGACTTGAGACCTCTATAGCTCACCACGCCATGCACTGCTGCCCTTCCCCCAGCTGGCCAAGCTGGAGCGCGAGAACGAGGCGCTCAAGGGCGTGACCCAGACGCTTGAGTCGGAGCTGCAGGACCTCAAGGCATCGACGCTGCCGCGCACCGGCGCTGAGCTCGAGGTGTGTGTGGGGCCGGCTCGAGGCCTGGCAAGGGCCGGGCACAGGTGCTGAGAATGTTGGCGGCTAACCGAACGCGATCACATGCAGCAGCCCTGGTTGCTCGGGCCGGCTCGGTGGCCCACATGTGCCGCCTCGCCGCCGTGGCATGCGCAGGTCTTTAAGCACGCTGTGTCGCGGAACGTGCACACAACCGCGCGCAGCGTGGGCAGCAACGACGACACCGTCAGCATGCTGGGCCGCGGCGGCGCCGGCGCGGCATCCGTCGACAACGCAGCGGCAGGTGCGCCCTCTCGCTTCCGCTGCTGGAACGCTGCGGCTGCGGCTGCTGGAACAGTATGCCGTTGCACTGCCAGCCGCTGGGCCCACACCGCCCGCTTCTGCCACTGCCCACTGCTGCTGCCCCCTGTCGTTCGCCAGCGAGGCAGCATGTAAGTAGCCTCTCATCGCCGTGTCCCATTCCCTTCAGGCTCGCGCCAGCGCACCAGCGTGTTCAAGCAGCTGCTGGCCTCGCTGGGCGGGGCCGGCAGTGCCAACTCCTCGCAGCCCGTGACGCCGCGCGGCGTCAGCGGCGGCGGCGCATCGGACGGCGGCCGCTCGCGCAAGCCCGCGCCCGAGGAGATCGGCCAGGCGGTGTACCAGCTGGTGGGTGGTCAGGGCTGGGGTAGCGGAGGTTGGGCATGTGCATTGGTGCGGGATGTGGGGAGACGTGAGGGCGTGCACAGGCGTAGTGCTACTATGCATGAATGTGACATGACTGGGGCTGCGGGCTGGATCCGTGCGACGCCTAGATCTCCTTGTGCTTGCTGCTTGCCCGCAGCTGGACCAGTTCGGCGGCCGCTTCTAGGCAGGGCAACGATGGGCAAGGAGCGAAGGGAGATTGAAACCAGCAGTTGCCTGTGTTGTACTTGGCCTTCAACGGCCTGACGGCGGGCGCTCTCCATGACGGTCATGGCTGGTTATGAAGCTTTGTGGCGCGGGTTGGCAGCGGGGTGGGCGCGGGCTTGGTGCCGAATGGTCGTCAGGGCCAAGTAGGGCAGTGACCAATGTGGGGGCACGTTATAGATAAGTGAATGGCAGAGGAGCTCCGGGTGTAGGTGCGCAGAGAGCAGGAGGCCCAGGCAGGTGCGTGCTGCAGTCGGCACAGGGTCGCAGGAGGCAGCGGGGCAAGTTCAGGGGAAGGGTGCGTGTCGCCTAGGGCCCTAACCAGACGGTTGTTGCCATGGCGGTTCACACCAGTTGTAACAAAGCCTTGACTGGGCCACCGTGAAGGCGAGCAGCTACCGTTGACTTGCGTCGCGCGACGATCGCTGTAGTTCAGTAGACCAACTTGAGAAGAGCAATGCTGCGCTGCCGGCAATATTCGTCTACATAGTCTGCGACCGCTGATATCCCGAAGTGTCGCGGACGCTCGTCGCATCGTGACCCTGCGATGTTCTCCCGGCGCTGGAAGCTGCCAGCTTGGGCTCCGATTGCCCTCTTGCTGGTGGCAGATGTGCTCCAGTTCTCGGCATTAGCAGCTTGGAGTCCGCCACCAACAGCCATCCCCAAGGCAGCCGGAGCGGAACCTGTTGTCGCTGGAACGCGAGAGGCCGCGCCCGAGCCCGAGGGTGCCAGCCAGGGCCGACGTGTACACGCGTCGGCGCTGGAACGCGACGGCAACCGCACCTTCCACCCATCCTTTGGGCTGTTCCCCAAGGGTTGCCGCTGGCGCGTCGTGACGGCCGACAACTCCAGCTCGGTCGACTACCAGTATTGGGACTTCGCAGCCGAGGCGTGGACCGATGAGCGCCCCGCAGCCTGCGTGCCTACGACCTACCCAGCGCCGGGGCCGCCGGGTTGGCAGTGGAACAACGGCACGCCGCGCACCGAGGTCACGTGCCAGCAGTCGCACTGCGTCTACACAAACATGTACTACAACAATGGACGCTGGTGCGCAAACGCGGCTCCGGCGGACACACCGGCCACGGCTACGAGCGCCCTCACGCTGTGCTCCATCCCGCAGGCCGGGGTCGGGGCTGCCCACACCACACCCTGACCCCTCTTCCCTCTTAATAACCAACACGGCTACCCACGCGCGCCTCACACTCCCCACCCCCTCACCGCCCCCACCACCCGCACGCTCCCCATGCCTGCCCCTCTCTCGTCGCCCTGTGCGCAATTGACAGCTTCATCACATTCCCCCACTCTTTCCCCTCTCCCCGCGCGCCCAGGTACGCCCTGGTGGATGGCGATCTGTTCATCCCCTCGTGGCGCTTCAGCCGCAACCAGGAGGTGGTGCCCTTCCACGTGCTGGACGCCAAGGAGTTCGTGGACGGAGTAAAGTGGCACGTGGTGCCGGGCGACACCATCCTCTTCGACTTCATCTTCTTTATCCACCCCACCGCCATCGGGCACTGGTGGGAGATGCTTGGGCCGCTGTACAGGTGCGTGTCCACATAGGGAGCGGCTTAGGTGGGCAGCTGATTCGGCGAGTGCGCGCCACGAGGCGTTTGGGCGAGAGCGTGCACGCGCGGCCAGTGGGGCCCGGCTGCGGAAGGGCCGCATCGGCAGCATCCCCGGCTCCACTCGGCTTGCCAGGTGCAGCAGCCTTTACGCAGCGCGAGCGCCCAGCGCACGTGCCTCCCTTCCCCTTCCCCACTGACCCCACCTGACCCTACCTGCCGGCACCGGACCCCGGCCTGTCCCTCTCCAGCATCCTCAAGACCATCGACTTCAAGCGCCCCTGCGACCAGTTCGTGCTGCTGCACCTGGGCCGGCAGCACATGCTGGAGTGGGTGCGCGCCATGATCGCCGTGACGTTGGGTGTTGGGCTAGACGAGGAGCTGCCGCCAGTGCTGCTGCAGGACGAGACCGACAACGCCTGGAACCAGATCAGTAAGCGCTCGCCCGTGGGACGCGGCGCTGGGAGCAGCAATGGAGGGACGGTGGAGCGGCGCGCTGGGGCGCGGTGCATGGGAACCCGTGGGAAGGCAGCGCGGCGCGGCTTGTTGCTGGCGACTGTGGTCTGCAAGATTGATGGGCTGGAGGTGGGGCGATAGCAGCTGGCTGACCGCCCGGAACATGCCCCCGTGG
This sequence comes from Chlamydomonas sphaeroides, assembly GCA_001662425.1. Lineage (NCBI taxonomy): Eukaryota > Viridiplantae > Chlorophyta > Chlorophyceae > Chlamydomonadales > Chlamydomonadaceae > Chlamydomonas > Chlamydomonas sphaeroides. Next base: position 80,302 of record BDDC01000079.1, on the reverse strand, counting down.
TTCCGGCGCCGGCCGCTTGTACCCGCAGCCCAGCAGCTGTCGGGCTTTGCGCGGGACACGTGGTACGTCTTCGAGCGCGTGCTCATCGTCAAGGTACGGCACGTGTACGGCTTGATGTACGGCAGGCCATGCGGGTTGAGCTGCTGCCTTGGGTAGCAAGGAATCCCTTGCGCAGCCAGCTCCGCTGGCCGGGGGCTGCAGCATGTCGAGCCTGCGCCCTGACTCCGCGGCCGCTGCCCAGGCTCTGTCCCTCCTGCTGGCCGGCCTAGGCGCAGCGCCTGGCTCCCCTCCGACCCCCGACCCCGGCCCCTCGCCCTTTTGACTGCTGCCGCTCAGGACCTGGCCACGGGCGGCGGGCGCACCTTCCTTAACTTTGAGGACTCACGCGAGTTCCGGGAGCTCATCTACCGGCAGTACGGTACGTGACGGCCCTTGACGACCGTAAATAGAAGAATGAGATGGAGCCGGCGACGGCTCCCAAGTGTAACCCGTGATCGTGCATGTTCGGTTGTACGGCATGCCTGCAATGCACCATCCCTACTCTGCGACAACACCAGGGACCCCCCACCGCGCGGTCTTGGCTAGCCTCGGGGTCAGCATCTAGCGAAGGAGGAATCGTGCGCCTGCAGGCCTGCACAACTTGCAGCGGCTCATGTCGGCGGAGAAGATCACCAACGGCTCCATGTTGCTACCTGGCCCGTGGCCCCTCATGCTGCAGGCCTGCCCCCGCCCAAGCCGCGGCCCAGCGTCCCGCGGGTCATCACCTTTCAGCGCAAGCGCGCCAACCGCCGCATCCTTAACGAGCCCGAGGTCATCAAGGTGCTTCAAAAGTACGGCGAGCTCAAGGTACGGCACGATACGGCAGCTTGACATACATGCGCCGCGCGCCTGCCCGCCCGTTCTGCTTGCGCCAGTACTTACCGCGAGCCAGCGGAACCTGGTGCCTGGGCGAGCTGCGCTGTCGTGACCACCCATGGCCCTGCCGTGCTGCTGCCGTACGATGCTGCCGTACAGATCGTGGAGTACAACAGCAGCTCGTCGCTGTACGAGCAGCTGCTGCAGATGCGCGACACGGGCGTGTACGTCAGTGTGCACACCTCCAACCTGGCCAACGCGCCGCTGCTGCAGCCGGGCAGCGCCGTGGTGGAGATCATCCAGGTGGGCGCATGGGGCTGGGCTCGCGTCAGGCATGCCACATGGAACCTCCGATCAGCAACTAGGCGCACCGCAACGCTGCTGAGCGCGTGTGATGCGTGCGTACATAAGGTAGTCGTGGTGGGGGTCATGCGGGTGCTGGCAGGCCCTAGCTGTACTGCACCGCGAGCCCTGCGCGCGGAGCCCCGCAGAGGCCACGGTCACGCCGCCGTCACGAGTACGACAACACATGCGACACACCATACGACACACCAACAGCACTCGGCGCCGGAGGTGCCCGCTGCTGTGGCCGGCGGCCCTGGCACGCACGCCTGCGAAAGCGCATGCTCTTGTGCACGTCCCCCACTCCCGTCCCTCGCCCGCCCCGCCCTCACGTACCCAACCCCCGCAGCGCAACTGGATGTGGAACGGCCTGGACCGGTCGTTTAAGGACCAGACGCACATGATGCTGGACATCCACCATTACGCCTGGCGCGCCAAGCACCTCAACCAGACACACTACCTAAACGAGCGGGACTACTTCAAGTGCGTGCGCGTGTGTGCGCCGTACAGAGTGCCGTACAGCGGGCGCCGCGAACCTCCTAGTGTCTAGCCAGCGGCGCGCCTGGGACGCCGGGACGACCCCGCCTGGCTATCGCGTGATGTGGCGCGCCCTGCGCATCGCCACCAGCAGCAGTCCTGCGTTCTCGCTGCCGCTTCCATCGGGCGCCGGGCGCCTGGCATGTTCCCCTCTGCCCAGGGATACGCCTTGGGCCAACGCCCGCTGAACCCTGCACCCCGCCCTTCTGCCTCCTGCCGCGCACGCGCAGGGTGGGCCACTGGCCTGCGGGGCAGTGCGGCACGGAGGAGTGCGTGGAGGCACACACCAACGTGGACGTCATCGTGGACATCCCCGAGTTCGAGGCGCTGCTGGCCGACCGCCTGCCGCACGTGTTTGCGGGCGAGGACGTGCAGGCCGCGGCCATCCCCTGGCCAGACTGGTAGGCGTGCTAGCGGCGCGGGGGCGCGCGGAGGGCCCATGGGTCTGCGCTGCGTGGTGGGAATGGGGCTAGCGTGGTGGGGTGCGGGCAGCGGGTAGCGGGTAGCGGCCTGGGTCTGCGTTGGCAGGGGCAGGGGCTGGCGTTGGCGTGCGTGTCTCGTGCGAGGGGCTGGTGAGGTGCGGCAGGGCGGCGGCCGCGTGTGGTGCCATATGCATGTGGGCGGTCGGCGGGGCGGTCGGCGGCGGGGGGTGCTAGCCTGTGCGGCCCTGAGTCGGGTTTGAGTGTTGGGAATGGAAGCGGGAGCCATCGGGGCTACGGCGCAGGGCCCGTGGGGGCTGCTGGCGGAGGCGGGATGTGACTCGGGCCAGCGCCGGGCCGGCCGTGTCCAGGCAGGCGATGGCCTGCGGCGGTGCAAAGTAGCCCGGCACACCCGGCACTAGCATGCTCCCCTGGCGTGCTCCCCTGGCTTGATCTCCTGGCTTGCTCGAGGAACCTGGCGCATCTCGCAGCGGAACCCCATGGTCCTACACCGCCATTCAAGGACCCCCGCTAACCGGTCGGGTTGCTGAGCACCTGGGGTGCCAGAGCTGTTGTTGCAAGGTGGTCTCTGTTCCTCCCCTGGCATCCTTCTGGTTGTAATTGGAAACCCCATGGTCCCTAGCCAAGTCCTGCTGAGGGAGAGCAGCATATGGCATGTGTCAAGGCTGATGGGTGCGCTCTGTCGCGCGCGGCGTCGGCTTGCGTCGTGCTGTCTGCACAACGAATTGGGCACCGGACGCCAAGTCGCCTAAGGACCTGGGGCTCGGGCAGCCTTGGCGAAGCCTCCCCAGCCCTCAGGTGGACGGCGTCGGCCCCCTAACGCCGAACAGCTTCATTCACCCTGTAACAATGGCAGCCCTGCGGACGCAGGTGATTTGCGGCTGCGCGGTACATTGTGCGCATGCACACATCCAACTTACGACGTGCGTCGTTGAGTCGGACCTAAGCGGCAGACCAGTGCTCCTTCACCAACTGGTTTCAAACAATACCATAAGGGGCCCGCGAGCGAAGCAGCGGAGCCCATGAGCCAGCAGCCACGGCCTGGGCAGGTGCTGATGCTGATGTACAGGTGAAGGAGCTCTTCCCTCGTCGCCGCCCGTCAACATCATCCCCCCTGGTCAACATCGGCTTTCAATGATTTACCAGCGTGGAAGTCAGGGTAACCTTAAATCTGTCCCAGCTGCGCATGGGTGCATGGCTCGCCCTCAAAAGATGCCACCCAGACCAGACGAATACTGTCGGTCATTATGTGGTTGTAGCTGGGACTAATCAACAGGGGTCTCGGGCACACCGACATCCGTGCCCCCTCACCCCACGGGCCGGACTTCGCCGGCAAAGTCGAAACCCCCTCCGCTTAAGGTGCCGTGCCCCCTGGCAAAGTCAGAACCCCCTCTGTTGACTTCGGGCTCCGTGGCCTCTGGGAAGCCGTCACCATGGGCTGACTTTGACGGCCATCACGGCACATCAGTCGACCGGTCGGCCGACACTGGTCAACATAAGATACGAGGGCTGGTGTGCCCCCGCTCAGCGCTGCTTGGCGATTGCACTGGCCCTTGGGTCGCTGCACACGGCCAAGGGCCGCGCAGCTGCTCTTTCATAAAGATCTAGCAGTTATTTACATCGTAGCACGCAGGAGCTGCGTGGCTCACCGGTACTGCGGACTGAACTTCGCCAACGGAATCACAAAGCGGAGCGCGAACCACCGGCACAACCGTCCGCTGCAGCTCAGCGCAAGATACATATCGACACTCTGTATATCTACGGTTTCATCCTCTTCCTTCCTCTTGCGCCACTGTACCGAAAGCAAGGGTGGCCGGTTGACCCGCACAACCGCGGCCATGGCTGCAGACCCGCCGTGGCTAGGAAGCGACACTGACTACAATGATTGTGTAGATGTTCTAATTGCTGGCGCGGGGCCGGCAGGGTTGCTGTCGGCAGCGTCCTTCATCGCTCGCGGCTTTAACGTGCTCGTCCTTGAGCAGCAGAGCAACATAGGCGGATGGACGTGCACACACCACGACCAAGAGGCGGAGCTGCTTGGTACGCGGGCCAAGGAACTGTTGCGAAGACGACCCAGCTTCAGCGTTTTCACATGCTTACTCATGTTTCTCCCACAGGCCCGCACGATTCCGTCCAATTGCCATCGCTGGCCTTGCAGAGTGCTCTCTCGTCGCGGCCCACGGTCGGTTCTGTTCGAGTTCACCTGACTAAAGTGCAATGTTCAACTAGCGCCTTTGCAACAACTCACAGGTGCAGGCCGCACGGCTCCACCTGGCATCTTTCGCCGCCCTCAACGGCATTAATGACTGCGTCCGTCTCGGCTGCCGGCTCACGCACTTGGGGCGGGATTTTCCGCGGGAGCCCGAGGGGGACGTGCGTTGGCGCGCCGCGTACCAAGACGCTGCCAGCGGCACGCGCCGCATCGTGTCCGCCGGCTTTGTTGTTCTGGCGACTGGGCACCAGCTGCCGCCGGAAAGCAGCGAAGCGCAGCAGCTGTTACGCGAGGTGGGCGGGCGTGAGGCACCAGGGCAACGGCCGTGACCCCAGCTGGCTTGCGAACCCGACGACCGTCGCGCCCGCCCTGCAGCGACCGCCGGGCTGGGATGGGTGGTACCGCGCCGCGCCTCTCTGGCCTCAGCGCAGCATGCACGGTGGCGCTCCACTGATGCGCGCCTTCCCTCGCGCCATGCCTTCAGGCCGGCCTGCCAGGCAGCCCCCGCCTGCTGCACGCCGCCTCGGCGACGCCGGCCGACATTGCTGCCGGCAGCGTCGTCACCGTGCTGGGCGATGGTGGGTTCCCCTCCGCTGCGCTGCGCACAACGCACGCCCTTCCATCGTTGCGGGGCCATCTCACGGATAGCCTGTCCGCAACACACAGGCGCGGCTGCGGTGGACTGCGCGGCAGCTGCGGCCCTGCTGCGTGGCGGCAAGGGCGTACGGCTGCTGCTGCTAACGGTGAGGACCGAGCACCGGGGGCCGGAATGGCAATACCGTAAACTGAAACGACAAGACCCCGAAAGCTGACCTGTGGTCCCTGAACCGTTGCCGCCTCCCATCGTGTTCTCCCCTTCCCGCAGCCGCCCGCCGATGCGTCCGACGGCCCCTGCCAGCAACCGCCGCCGACGGCCCTGCCGGGCGCCGCATTACTCGACGACGCCCGCCGCCGCGCCCTGCACGCCGCCCTGCAGCCCCACCACACGTGCCCGCAGCCGGGCGCCGTCAGCCGGGTGCTGCGGGCCCCCTCCAAGCGCCGCTTCTGGGCCTTGCTAGGAGGCCGGGCCGCGGCCGCGGTGGCGAGGCGGGGCTCAGCGGGCCCCGCGTTGGTTGCCGACAGCGCCGGCTCTGAGCCGGGTGTCGGCGGCGTTGTGCTGTGGGCTCCAAGCCTGGCGGACGCACGGGTGCTCCCCTTCCTGGACCCGGTCCTGCGGCGGGAGCTGCTGAGCTGCGGCGCTGCGGAGGATGGCGGCGGCGGCCGCCACAGCGGTGGCGGCGGTGGAGACGATGGGGGTGTGGCGCTGTATCGTGGCGTGCTGCACCCCCGCATCGAGGGCCTGGCGTTCGTGGGATGGGAGGTGAGGGCCTCGGTCCTGGGTTCGCGGCACTTGCCCTAACAACCTACGTACACAGTCGGCGTACCCAAGCGCAAGCTGAGCTCAGTCGTTGCGCTCGCCCCTACCCGCAGGCCCACGCCGGCAGCAGCCTGCTGCTTCTGCAGGCGCAGGCGCAGTGGCTGGCTGCCGTTGCGGCCTCCGAGCTGTCCCTGCCGCCGCCGGCCGCCCTGCAGCACGACATTGCCCGACAGCGGCAGTGGCGCGCCGAGGCGCTGGTCAGCCCCGTAATGTCAGCCCACGGCTCGCTGGCAGCTACGGCCGAGCGGCGCGCCATCCAGCAGCTGCTGTCCGACCTTCAAGGGCTAGGGGCGCTGACGGAACAGGCGCCCCACGGCCTACCCGGGCGGCAGCGACACACCCAAGAAAGCCCCACGGCCGCTGCCGGAGCCAGAGCGAGGACCATAAGCCCAGGCCGCAGCTCCGGCGGGGGACACGGCGCCCCAGCCGTCCCTGCAGCCCACAACGCCAGCGCACACGGCGCCGCCGCCCGCTCACCCGGTCCCGGCCACTTCAAGCGGAGCAGCAGCGGCATCAGCAGCGGCCGCGGCAGCGGGTTCTTCGGCAGGCTGAGCGGCCGCTTGATGGGAGGCGGCGGCGGCCCCGCGGCGCTGCCGCCGACGGCGGCTGCGAGCTCGACGTTGCCGGCCCCGTCGCCGCAGCCGCCGGGTTTCTGGCGCGCCTCGGCCCCGCAGCTGCCCCTCAAGCGGGGATCGCACAGCCGTGACGTGTCCTGGACCAGCCTCGGCTCGGCCCGCGACTCGCGCGGTGCGCTGCCGTACCCCGACTCGACCCCGACCGCCGCCCCCGAGCCTGGCGGCGGACGGTTGAGGCTGGGCAGCGCCTTGGCCGCCGCCAGCAGTCGCTTTGGCGCGGCGCAGCGGCGAGCCAGCGCGGCGGGCGTTCCGGCGGCGGCGTCGCCGCGCTCGTACGGCTCAGCAACGCTGCCGTCGACTGTCCGCCGCCTCTCGGTCCTCGGCCTCTTCTCCTTCTCCTTCGTCGCCTCGGCGCTGAGCTCCAACGGCGGTCGCCGCTCCGGCGGCACCAACAGCGGCAGCGGCGCCGCAACTGCACTGGCGGCGCCGCCAACACGCAGCGGCCCGCTGCCTTGCTCCCCGACAAGCGGGACAACGGGCGGCGCCGCGGCGGCGCCGCATGCTGTTCTGCGCCGCATGCCTGACACGAGCTGTCGCACTGAGCTGTCGGCGGCGGTGCCAGACGACAGTCACGTTGCCGTCGGCGCCGCCGGCGACCAGGACGAAGCCGCCGCTGCCGCTGCCGAAGCCGAAGCCGCCGGCATCATCATCGGCGACATCAGCGGCGATGGTGACGGCGACGGCCCGGCGGCGGTGACGGCAGCGGCGGGATCTCCTGCACACGCCACCCGGAGTCCACTCGAGCGGCTGGCGGCGTCGCGGCGGCAGCAGTGGCTTGCCGTCGGCGGCGACACCGAGGAAGCGGCGCTGGTGGGCAGTTGTGGCGAGCAGCACGTGGCGGAGGCCGCCGCTGCCGCCGTCGACGCAATCGCATCAGCCGCCATGAGGCCACGCGACGTGGGCAGAGCCGATGCGGAGCACGGAGCCATTTCCGAGCCCCTCACAGACATCACCGGACCTTGCGCCCCCGTCGCAGCGGCGCCCGAGGCCGCCGTCGGCGCAGGCCTAGCGACCATGCCGCTGCCGCCGCCGCTGCCAAGCCGCCGCCCGCCGCCGCGCCGAGCGGCTTCGGCGTCGGGCGAGCCGCCGGCTCAGTACGCGCTGCCGTCGGCGCTGCAACCCGCCGCCGCCGCCGCGGCCGTTGGCCGTGGCGGCAGCCGCTGGCGCTCACATGACGGGCCCGGCTTTGACACCGTGTCGTCAGGTGCCGACGGCCGCCCCAGCGGCGGCGGCAGCGGCTGGGCTGGCGGCGGTGCCAGCTCCGGCGGCGCCGTCAGCGCCATGACCTCGCAGCTAGCGGCGCTCCGCTCGCACCTCCGCGACCCGGGCTCGGTTCCGTTTCCCGTGGTCAGCGAGCTGGCGTCAGCAGACCTGTCGGCGCTGTTCTTCAGCAGCGCCGGCGGCAAGCCTGCCGCGAACGGGGGCGGCGGCGGCACGATCGACAGCTCCGCGTGTCTGGCGGCGGCGCTCGCTGCCGGCGGCGCCGCCGGCGGCAGCACGGCCGAGACCACCCGGACCTCCATCGACCGTCCCTCCGCCACAGCTGCGCTGGCCGGCCTTCGTGCCAAGCTCGCCGCCGCCGGCGCCTGGCTGGGCGGCGGCGGCGGCAGCCCCAGCGGTGGCGGCGGCGGCATCATAAGCACCGGCGGCAGCACCGGCGGTGGCGACGGCTCGTCGTCGGCGCGCCGGCTGCAGGCCGCCGATGCCGCCGTCGGCAGCGGCAGGCCCGCGCTGGGCTCGCCGCTGCTGCCGCAGAGTCGGCCGCCACAGGTGTTGCCGCCGCACCTCCGGGCCCTCCGCGTCCGCACCTCTGCTGCCGGCGGCGCCGCCGCCGTGTTGGGCACCATTCGCGAGTCCTCAATAGACTTCCGCCGCCAGCGCAGCGGCTCCGCCGCCGACTCCGCCGCCGACGGTCGTCGCCTGCAAGCTACCACGCCCCACGCCGGCTCCGACACCAGCACACGACGCCGCCTGCCGCTGCGCCGCTGCCGTACTGCGGCCAGCATAACGTACGGCAGCTCTGGGGTCATGTCTCCCTTAGCCTCCGTGGTGCCACTGACGGCATTTTCGCGCACCTCACCAGCGCCGCCGGGCGTGCCGCCATCTTCCTACGCCGGCAGCCGCGGAGGCGGAGGCGGCACCGCGCCGCTGCGATCCAGCAGCCGCAACGGGTTGCCATCTGCCGCAGCTCGCGCCGCCATCGCCTCGGCCATGGCCGCGACGGAGGGCTTCACAACCTCCCGCCGCATCGCGCCTCTGGCGGTGACGTCGCCGCTGGCGCTGGCGGTGGCGGCGGCGGCGACGTCATCGCCGCCGCTGGCCGCCGGCGGCGGCGCCATCTGGCGTACGAGCTCCGTCCCCTTGCAGGGCCAAGGAGGACCCAGCAGCCTGCTAATGAGCAGCGCCGCCCTGGCCACCAGCCTCGGGACCAGCACCGGCGCAGGCAGCAGGGACGGCGGCGCGGCGGCGATGACGGCGCCCCTCGCCGCCGACGGGTTCTGGTCGCCGCGCGCCCGACCCGACGTCGTCGTCGGCAGCGGCGCCGTCGGCAGCGGCAGCGGTGGCAGCGGTACGCCGACGGTGCGTGGAGGCGGCCGCAAGCCGCCCCGCCGCCGGACCACGCTATCGCGCATGCTTGACACATTCGGTGTCGGCAGCGGCGGCGGCAGTGGCGGCGCCGCCGCCAGCGGGTCCCCGGTTGGCGGCCCCGCTGCCCCTCGGTCCAATGGCATCCTAGAGGATGCGGCGGAGGCAGCAGCCATGCCGTACAGACAGCGGTTCGGCAGCGCCGAAGGCACCGGCCGGCGGCAGCGCGAGCCGTCCTGTGCGGGAGCTGCTGCCACGCCGACGACGGATGTGCCGGCGGCGGCCGCTCGGCGCTCTGTTGACGCGGCCCTTCCAGGATGGCCCTCCGGCGGCTCGTCCAGCATCACACAGGCACCAGCGTCGGGAACGCTGCCGGCGCCGGTGACGCTGGCTGCGGCGTTCGTGCCGGTCTGGGCGGCGGCAACGGCCGCCGCCGCCGCCGCCGCCGCCCCAGAGGCAGCGTCGTCGGCAGCAGCCGGCGGGGATGTAGCTGGCTCCGAGGCCGCTGCCGAACAGAGCGACCAGTATGTCGATGATAGCTTTGCCGACAACACAGGTGGATTCTTACTCATGCTGACGCTCCGTGGCTCGGCCGGATTGCCGGCTGAACCTGCCGGCGCCGCCGCCGCCGAAGCCACCGCCGCCGCCGCCACCCGCGCCTCGCGCATCGGCAGTGACGTCGCCGGCGGGGTCGCCGGCATCACCACTGCGGAGAGCCTGTCCCTTGGTCTACGCGAGTCGGTCACCCTGACGCCGACGCCGCTGCTTGAGGACCACATGGCCACAGCCGACCTGGCGGCGCCGTCGTTGCCTTTCCAGTGGCCACGCACAGCGCCTCGCATCTCCGCCGCCGTCAGCACAGGCGAGGGCCGACGGCTACAGCCGCCCGCGGCGCAGCTGACGCTGCGGCCGCCGTGGTCACCGCCGTCCACACCGCCCGCCTCCGCCGCCGCATCCTTCGGCTCCCAGCTGCCCTCGGCGGCGCCGTCGTCGCCGTTCCTAGCGCCGTCGCTGGGGCTGTCATCGCCGCTGCCGGCGCCGCTGCCGCTGCCGGCGCCAGCGTCGCCGCCAAATTCGTACGCTCGGCCGTCCTGGACGAGCGGCCAAGGCTGGGGTTACGGCCAGCGGGGGAGTGACGGACGCCAGTCGTTCAGGTACGGCGCCGCCGCCACGTGGGCACTTGGGCAGGGGTTTGGCTGGGATGGGCATCATGTGCCGCTGACATGACGGCACTGGTGCTTGGAGTAGGACCATTTATGCCACAGCATACAGTCCCTCCGTCCGTGCTGGGTGGGCTGCGAGGGCCTTGACGGAGCCCACAGCCCGCCACGAGGGCAGTGGGACCGTGGGATAGCGCCGCTTGGGCCGCACTGCAGAGCACAGCGCCGCCGGTCTCGTGCGTTGTCGTGCTGTGCCCGCCGGCGCCGGCAGCGCGCGGCGGCGAGCAGCCCGTTGACTCGCCTGCCTCGTGTCCCCGCGCCCACACAACGCCCAGGCGCATGGCTTCAAGCGGCGTGGGCCCGGACGCGGACGACCCCACTTCCGCTTCCGCGCCCCTGCCGATGTCGCTGGCACTGCGGGCGCTGACCGCATCCGTCACCCTCGGTCCCGCCGCCAGCGGCCGCGGCCGCGGCGGCACCGGCGGTGCGGTGTACGGAAGCGCTGGCGGCCACGTCTACGGCAGCGGCGGTCGCAATAGCGGGGTGTACGGCAGCCAAGGCGCCCACGCTTACGCTGGCGGCGCCGCCGCCCTCGGAATGTATGGCAGTGCCGGGGGCTACGCGTACGGCGCTGCGGGCGCCGCCAGCCGCCGTTCCCCTGGGCACCGGCTGAGCAACCCCAGTCTTCTCCTGGCGGGCGGCGTGGACCTGAACGACGCACTGCATGAGGCCGCCAGGTGGTCCCAGGTGAGCGAGCGCGTGTGCCCCGCTCGTGCGCGTGTCGAGCTGCCGGTGCTGCGCACATGGCCCGTGCGCGACGGGTTGCGCACGTACAGCGCGTGTGGCTGGCCTGAGCTGGTGAGGATCGACACCCACCACGCATGCACACCGAGCGTACGTTGCGCGTACGCCGTCTCGGGCTGCTGATCGGTTTGCCTGGTTGAGCGGCATCCTGGCCTCCGTCAGCCCCCATTCCTCACAACATACCCCTGCCTGCGCCGGCCCACGTGCAGGCGAGCCGACGCGACGGTCGGCCGCACGGCGGCAGCAGCACCCTCCTGCATGGGCCCACGCACCCGCCCCCCGGCTCGCCGCAGCTCTCGCCCACCGACAGCTGCCCCTCCGCCGCCGAGGCCGCGGCCGTGGTGCTGGGCGCCTCGGGCCGCAGCAGCCTGGCGGCGGCGCGGCAGCGGCGCAGCAGCGACGGCGGCGGCGGCGGGCTGGCGGCGCTGGAGGGGCGGGCCATCGGCGCCGCCAGGCTGGCGCCGCTGAGCCCCGCGGCAGAGGTGCGGCGGGCGAGCGCGGCGCGGCAGGAGCAGCTCGTGAGCGAGGTGAGCTGCGTGGGGGCTGCGCGGGTTGGGCTGTGTTCGTGTGTTCAGAAATAGGTAACATATAGTAAGCACGACCTGTGTGCACGCACGTATGTATGGGCAGCACGTCCGGGCCATGCAGCCCGGTGTTTCGCGGTGCGTGCCTCACTTCGCCAGTTGGGGCTCAAAGTTCCAACTGCCAGGCGGGACGGGGTTGCGGTCGGTGGGTGTGGCCAGCGCGAGCCCGGCATGGCCGGCAACTCGGCATGTGAGCGACCCCGGCGCGACATGGTTGGGGCTGGCTTTGAGTTGCCCTCCTGCCCTCCTGCCCCCTCTTCCCCCTCTTCCCCCCCGGGTCAGGTGTCGTCCTGGCTGCGTGACGCACTCGCTCGCAAGGCCGCAGCCAAGCGCGCCAGCGACGGCTGCCCCGCGGTCAGCGGCCCGCCCTCGCCGGCGCCCGCGGCCGCCGCCTCCTATGACGACCGGCCTGGCTCTGGCTTTGTGGACAGATAGACAGGGTCCGTGCCCAGCATGGCCCCTGCCTACATGCGGTGCTAGCCGCGAATGTAGGACAGGTGGGGACCGAGCCTGCGTGCGTGTGCAAGGGTGTTCACGCGGGATATAGCAACGTGTGCTGTCCGCACAAGGACAACCGAGGCCGCGCCCCAGACGCGGACAATCACGCCTGTATTGGCTTCGCTTTTGTTCAATGAAGCGCGGTGTGCACCGGGGCGTCGTAGGGGAGGATCTGCATTTCGCCTCCCGCAGCGGAGTTGCTGGATAGTTAGGGTTGCATGAGCGGGGATATCTTGCTGCAGCGGCCAAGCCCGGCGTAAGCAGCGCAGTGTGCAGAGGAAGGCTGACACGAGCGAGATGGCGGCAGGAGGGTGTCGGCGACGAAAGCTTGATATCGTGGCGGCGGCCCAGCTTCCTTTGTGCATGCGCTCGTACTGCTCCCGGCCGGCCGGCAGGATGCGTTCGTGCGCATGTTGCTAAACAGTAGTTTGACCATACAATTTGCTGTACAAAGCAAGATATGCAAGCGTCGCTAAACATGGCGACGACTCCTTTGCGTGAGCCTGGCGGAAGCAATCGTGGGTCCGTTTGGCGGGTCGTGCGCCCTGTTGCGTGTTCAACGTTAGTAGCACATGAAACGGTACGGCGCCGGCGGGTGGTTGCGTGGCATGCGTCAAGGCGCGGGCGTACGCGGACTGGAGCGGCGTGAGACGGCGAGGGGCAACGCTGCGTTAAGGCGTCGGCGGCGCCGGCCTGTGCGTATCGTGCAACAGGCGGACAAGGTTACGAGGGAGCTGTGCGAGGTGGAGTGGCCGGGGGCCTGAGGCCACAGCGCAACATAGTCTGTACATAACGCGTGTGGAGGGTGATATCTGAGGCGGGCAAGTACCGGTAGTCTGGGAGCGTGCGTGTTGGGCCACTGCCTGTGATCTGGATGTTTAGTTATTGGGCCAGTGTATGGGTGCGGGCGCAGAGGGTGTCGGCGGCACCATGTGTGCGTGTGGGAGCCCTGCAGGCGTGCTGATATCGTAGGTGGGGATCAAGGGCGAAAGAGGTGTGCTTTTTTACTGTAGCACCAGCGTGCTTGGTGCTAGCTCGCGAACCGTGGGTCGGCGTGCTTGCTGCCGGCAATGACGCCGCATTCATTCCGTTGGTAGTTCCGTCGAGTGGGGGTTGGCTCAGGTTCCGGGGGGACTGCAGCCCTTGGGGCCGCCTGCCAGGCTTTGTGCCACAGGGCAAGGAAGGGCCGCTTGTGTACAGGACATGGTGGCTGTCCAGTAGCGGAGGACGTTGCGAGGACGTTGTGAAGGCCAGCCAAAGTGTGGGTAGGCGGTGTCCTGGCAAGAGTGAGCGACGCAGGGAGACTGCGCAATAACGAGTGTGGCCCCGTGTAGCGGCGAGTGGCTTTGGCGTGTAGCTGCTTGGACGGATTACCTGGGCCACACCACCGCCCCACCTCCCGGCACCATGGGCGCCGGACTGCGGCCGCTGCGGCAACGGACCAGCAGTCGGGCTGTGGGCGGCGGCAGACACGGCAGCCGAGGGGAGGCAAAGGGGCGCCAGTTGCTGGTGGTGCCGCAGGCATGGTGTTGGCCCATGTAGTGTTGGGTCCGAGAGCACGGAGGTCTTCACAGCCGGTGACGCCGTGGCGTCGACTCGGAGGGCTCACAGCGAGCGGGGAAAATCGGGAACCCTTGGGGACAAGCGTGTCGGTTTGCGGCTCGCCACACCTGGTTGACCAGGCTATATATAACTGTACGCCGCCACCGCCAACCATATGTAGTATGATGCCTATGTCGCGTGCACGGTTCGGCAACCGACATGTGTGCGCATGCTCTGTGCCAACTGACACGAATGCAGAGTAGGGTACTCCTGGCGACAGGCCACTCGCGGCCCCCGCTTCGCCCTGCCTGGACACATTCCACCCCTGGAGCGCCCTCCTCGTCCGCTACCTTCTATCCAAGAACATTCCGACCGAACGGTCGTGAGCAGCGTCACCGGGTTTGTAGCGCCGTCGCGAATACCCGATTGCTGCATGTCAGAGGGGCGGAACAGCAAGCATCCAACACATGCTCATTGTGGTCGATACATTTTAGTCTCAGTCGGTTGGCCCCTTTTTAACTTTGCGTTCTTCATGTGAGCCTGCCGCGCTGCCACCATACCATACAGCTGGGCCATGTGTCGGGCACAACCCTCCCCCGACAGGTAGCTGCTGTGTAGAGCGGCAGGCGCTGCCCAAGGTCCCGGGCGGCGCGACGCCAGCGCCAGTGACCAGGACCTTCACAGTGCAGCGTCCTGGGGGGAATGAGGGGAGGGCACTCCCCTCAGATTCCCCTCCCCCGGGATATCTGTACAACGACAATGGATGGATTCATGAATGGACCTTGCCCTGCCGCGTGCCTGCAACAAAGCGCGAGTGCGCGACGGCAGCCTGCCCACACGCACAGCGGCACGCGCCGCCGGCCGCACTCCTGTCTTCGGCCTTGTGGCCTGCCTGCCGTCACCTTTCAATCCAGCAGACTACGCAGGAGATATCGATGAATTCACGTTTACGCAGGTTACAGATATTCCTCCTTTGACTTCGTCCTAGCTTGTTATAAGCTTGAAAGGGCTGTTGATGCTGCGACTGACAAGAGCCGTTGTCTCCCACAGCCAGGGCGCCGCAGGAGGCCTACCTTCTGGCAGCGCGCCACGTTCGCCCCCGTTGCGCCGCAGCGTTGCCCCAGCCACGGCCACCGCTGCGCTGGCCGAGGCGCGCTATGGCCGGCCGACCCCATCCGCGCCTCGCTGCTGCCCCTTCATACCACCTGCAGGACCTCCGCCTCCTGCGTCCTACACCCATGCAGCGCCTCGCTCGCAGCCACATTGCCATTGGGCCCAAGCAGCAGCCACACGGCCTGGGGCCCCGCATAAACGATGCTGCCGGGTCCCCGACAGCAAGCATGGATCATGGTACGTAGGTGTGTGGTGCACACACCTCAGCTTGCTTGCGCCTGCTTGGCGGCGCTCATGGCCACCCCTCCCCTCCGTACGTGTGCTGCATGCTCTCTCATACCTCCCGCCCAACATGGGGCCAGCACCGCTCGCTACGCCGCCACGCTCTGTCCGGCAAAAAATGGTTGCACACGCGCCTCAAAGCCCGTCCGGCCCACCGCCCACACGTACTCGCTACTCCGGCACCTGTCGGTATGCGGGGCCGCCCGGCGCAATGCCATGCGCCAACTGCCATAGCATCGGGGTATCACGCCAGTCGACTTTCTACTGGCCCTATATATGCCGGCGGCGTGGCCGGAACCGCGGTTGCGCCAGCCCCTTAGCGCGAGTGACACCTGCTCACGATCAGTTTACCATGCCCAGCGCCCCCTCCACGCACACTGCTTCGACATAACCAAATCGATTCTCGCATGCTGCGAACACGTAGCAAGCCCCCGCCCCGTCCGGCCCCCGGCCCCCAGGCCCGGGCAGCCGCTTCCCTCCATCCCTTGCTACGTCCCAGACCGCTTGCCTGCACCCACTGCCTGCCCCCGCTCGCCTGCACCCGCTGCCATGCTGCTCTCCTGCCAGCTCGGCTCACTCTGATGCCCCCGGACGCCCCAATGCGCCCACTCCCATCATTTGCCTCCAGCCGCCACTGCTGCCCCGCGCCGCCCGCCCCTGGTGCGGCCCAACAGCGCCGCCGTCCGGCGGCAACGCATGCAGCCCGCGGCCTTGCACACCACCCCGCAGCCCAGGGCCACTCCATTCTCCACCATCCATCACCAATGGAATCAGCATACCAGCTCACGCACGAACCCAACCCCCTCCTGCTGCAACGGATGTCGCTCATCACATGACGGTGCCGTCGGGGACCACCGTGTCGCGCGTGAGCGTGATGACGCCGTCACGGATGTACATGCCCTGTACGACACGTCACGGCAGGGTACGAGCATACCAGATCGGGCGTGGGAGTGGCGCAGCTAGGTTGCGCACGGCAAGCCGAGCTCCCCAAACCACAGCGTGCCGTCCCCCAACCCGCCGCATCCCCAGCTGCCCCCGCCGCCACGCACGCCCGGGCCCGCCTCCCCGGCGCCGTACCCACACCGCTCTGTGCATACGTACCTGCACCGCCCTGTCGTACGACTCGTACACGCCCTCCTTGTTGAGCAGCTGCACGTTTTTGCCCACGCGGCAGTTGAAGTCCAGGATGGCCTTGCGCACCACACTGCCGGACCCCAGGCCTAGCGCCGGGAAGCTCGGGCCGAGGGGCTTCGTGGGCGGCCGCTCGTGGTCGTAGTGGTCTGGCGGCGGGCGGAGGGGTGTTGCACGCAGGGGTGCCGTTTGCACTGAGGGTGGCTACGGTACCTTGCTGGGGGAGCGTGAGCTGCGTGACGTGCACCGTGCCCGGCTACCTCATGTGGGTCATGTGGGTCATGTGGGCCACGTGTTGCCTACGCTGTGTTGCATGTTTTGCGGCTGCCCAGATGCAGAACCGCGATGGCGCGAGCGCACAGCGCCCACCCCCGCCCATGCAGGGGCCGAGTCGCCGGCGCCATCAGCTCAGCGGTGCCTTGCGACGTAGCAAACCGCACGGACATGTGGGGTGATGATGGTGCTGTGCTGTGATGACGCGGCACTCACCGGCGCCCATGAAGACGCTGTCCTCCAGCGTGACGCCATCGCCAATTATGCTGCGCGGCCCCACCACGCAGCGGCTGATGGCGGCGGCGCCCAGGATGCAGCCCGAGCTTATGAGCGCCCGCTTCACCCGCGTGCCGTGCAGCTGCGTGGCGGGGATGGTGAGCGGGTACCTGCCACAGCGGGACGTGCAGTGGAGCAGGCGGCTTCGAGCAGGCGGGTGTGGGGCATCAGGGCGGCAAGGGGTTGGGCCCAGGCCCGGCGCCAGCCAGCGGCGCTGGCGGGCACGGGGCACGCGAGGGGCACGCGAGCGAGGCCCGGGGTCCGGCGCACAGGCCCATGGCATGACTCCCAGGTAAGAGAATGCTGCACAGCCAAGCTGCGTACTTGAAGAAGGGGCTCTCGATGGGCGTGTCGAAGGAGATGGAGGGCGTGTCCGCCAGAAGCGCCATGCTGGCCTCGTAGTAGTCGCCCACGCAGCCGCCCACGTCCGCCCAGTAGCCGGGCAGCCGGTAGGCGTGGACCTGACGAGGCGGGAGGGAGGGAGGCGGGAGGTGGCGCAAAAAGGAGGTGTATGGAAACGCGCCGATGCGACTGGCAAAGTCCAGGTCATGGAGACGCCGCAGGGCGCTGGGGGCTGCACAGCGGATCTGGGTGGGGGCTGGCCGGCGGCGCCCGCGCAGTGCGACCATGCGGGCCGGGCCGCAGCTGCCAGGTGCCTGGTGACAGCCTGCGGTCCACGCCGCGAGGCCCCGCCAGTCCCACCCGAAGGCCCTGCTTGATGAGCTCCGGGATGAGCTGGCGGCCGAAGTCGCTCGCGCGCTGGTTGCGCGCCAGCGCCTCTGACAGCACCGAGCGCCTGCGGGCCATGGGGGCAGCGCGGAGGCGCATGGGGGGCGTGGATGTCGCAGGGGCACGTGCAGGAGCAGCCGCGGACAGGATCGGAGGTGGCATGGAGATCTCCAGGTGCAGATGAATGTGCAGCGTAAGCCTGGATCCTTGTGGGATCCAGGGCGCACCTGAAGATGTAGATACCCGTGGATCCGACCCAGCCCGGCGTGCCCGAGCCCGGCTCATCCTCGTCGATCGACGTCTGCGGCCGGGAAGCAGGCAGACAGCAGGCGGAGGGCACAACCACTCGGCGGGACGGCGTTGCAACGAGATCATGCGGACACAGTAGACAACAGGGGACATGGCCGCCCGGGCGCAGCAACGTCGCACGGCGGCGCGGCAGCACAGGCCACGTCAGCGCCGCCAGTCCCCAGCCAGCACCCACTGCCATGTTGATGCGGACCCGCTCGCCGCCGCCAACGCGCCGGCCACGCGAGCCGCCGCCGGCGACGGCGACGCGGTTGCCCGCCGCCACCGCGCCCGGCGGCTGGCTGGGCGTCCACTCGCGCTGCCGCCGCGCCTCCGCCGCAGCCAGCTGCGAAGCCAGCTCGGCCTCTGCCTCGGCGGCACTCTCCAGGAAGGGCCGCATCTCGTCGTCCGACATGGACAGGCTGGGCAGCTGCTCGGGCACGGGCTTCTCCACAAAGGCGGAGATGCGGTTGGAGCTGGCCAGCTGCGAGGCACGTGCGGCGGGGGCGCCGGAGTTGGGGTTGGGGTCGAATGGGGAGAATGGGACGAGGTTGTGCTGGCATCTTCGCGTCGTAGCTCATGCCAAGCACTCTGCAAGCATTTGGTGCAGTACATGACGCGAGGCCTGGGCCCCATAAGCAAGCGCCCCAAGAGCCGCACCTTGACCACCCCCAGCCGTATAGCCTGCTTGCCCGTCACGGGGCGGCACACAATGGTCAGGTCGGCGCCGGTGGAGCGGTGGTAGGCGATGATGGGCGTGTAGTCGGCAGCGTACACATGGTCCCCTGCGTGCGAGGCGGTGAGGGGCGTCTTTGCGGAACGGCCCGAGCGAGGGTACCCGAGGGTGGGTGGTGGGTGGGTCCAGTGCGGCTCGTCGCGTGCCGTGCCCAGCCCGTGCCGTACCCAGCCCGGTGCCGTACCCGGCAGGATGAGCACGTCCTCCACGAAGCGATTCTTGCTGTTGGAGTCGTGGTACGCCATGAACTGCCGCACGCAGCCCGCCGTACCCGTAACCCACTGGCTGCTGTCGGGCGACTTAACGGCAAGAGGGGAGAGGGAGAGGGGAGGGGTGCGAGGGCGTCGGCCGCCGAGCTGGGTCCCGGCCGACACGTGCCGTACAGTGTGCTGCATCAAAGCTGCCCTAGGCGTCAGGCCAGGGCCCAGCAGCACCGTTCGTGTGGGTGCGGCAGTAGTGCGGGCAGCGTGTTACCCGAGCAGGCCAGGCGGCCGCACGACACGCACACGCCCGCACCTGGCTCTGCGCCACCACCTCGATGTACCCGTCCCCGCCGTACGGCACGCCGCCGCTCATGTCGTACGTGCGCTGCAGGTGGCGGTTGAGCGAGTAGCTGTGGGGCGGTTGGTGGTTGGAGGAGCAAGGGAGCGGGGCGTGACGGTTGGGGCGAGGGAAGCAGTGCAGCGCCGGCGTAGGCTGCTCAGCGTAGGCTGCTCAGCGTAGGCTGCTCAGCAAGGGTTGCTGACTACAGACGCTGGAACCAGCGCCAGCGGCGGAGGACGCCAAGGTTTCTTGCGCCCTGTGGAGGCCTGGCTGGCTGGCGGCGTCCGCGAGCGTGCGCGCACGGCGGTGCATGTGCCTGCCTGTTGTACGCGGTGAGGATGTGGATCTTGTTGACGCCGCTGTTGAGCAGGTTGGACATGAGCAGGTCGATGATGCTGCGGGCAGGGAGTGGACGGGAGGCGAAGGGGTGTGAGGCACGCGGCAGTGGCTCCGGCATGAGGACCATGCTTGCCGTGATCGGCAGCGGAAGAGTCAGGACCGACACGGTTGTGGCGGGGCCGCGGCGGCTTACCGGTACGCGCCGCCGAACGGGACGGCGGGCAGCGTCCGGAACTGCGTCAGCGGGAAGAGCCGTCGGCTGTCGGTCTCGCCGCCGCCTAGGACGACCGCCGAGAGCTGGCCGCGGGGCCAGATGCTGAGGCCCTGGCGCGAAAGCATTTTTCCTTCCTCCGTGCCGCTGTCGCTGCCGCTCGCGCTGAGGCTGCCGGCGCCGAAGCTGTCACTTTGGCTATTGTATGGTTGCGCGAAGTAGGGCACGGATGCGCGCGTGTCGTCGGAGCCGCGTAGGGCTGCGGCTCGCACGGCGGTGGCGCCATGGCGGTATCGAAACCGCGCGGCGCTCCGCACAGCGCCAGACAGGCCGACGGGCGCAGCGGGGAAGGTCAATAAAGGTCGCTGCGGACGCAGCGCCGGCTTGCTGGGAAGCATTATTGGTATCATCGTCCCGGGAGGTCCACGCAAGCGGGCGACGTGGCCCTTGGCCGAGGCTGATACGACGATGTCTCCGTATAAAGCTCGCCTGTTGGAAGCTTGTAGGCAACGGGGCGTGCGTTGGCACGGCAAGATGCGGCCGTTCCGGTGAAATGTTGCGTGTGTTTTAACAACGAGACCAGCGACGAACGTGTCCAAGCTGTATAAAGCGCCGGCACGAACTCGTTCTGCACCAGGGCGAAGGCGTGACAGGGCGTTGGCAGTTGGCACGCAGCACCAGCACGCCGGAACCCCCCGGCGTCCCCTCCACACGTCGAACAAGGAGACCCCTGGCCCCTACACACAAAGTGTTTCTCAGCCGTGTTCAGACCCTTGATTTGTGACTGACGACAGCATCCTGACTAACCCGTGCCAGAAGTACAAGCCTCTGCGCTTCGCTCTTCATGATAGGAGGCGCCTCCTGCACACCAAGATCAGGCCAGCCGTCCCTAGCCGTCCCGATGCCACCCATGTGTACGTCGCTTGCGGTCAGACGGTTGTCCCAATGCTCAACAGTTTTGCCGCCACAGTAGCGCAGTTCCAAGCCATCACTCCACGCCCGCTCCCAAATGTACGGCACATGATCCCCTGTCGCTACACAATGCTGCCCCACGACCCCAGCGATCTCCTGCCAGCATCCTGCACTCCCCCACCCAGGCCCTTTGCAGCGCCTCCACACCCCGAGGTCCCTCCCTCAGTTGCCCACGCCGCCGTCGTACTCCAGCCGCCGGCACAGCACGCCCGTGCCCAGCGACCGCGTCTGCTGCTGCTCGGGCGGCGTCGCAGGCAGCTCCTCCTCCTCGTCCTCCTCCTCGCCCTCGTCGGCGACGTTGCCGCCCGCCCCGCCGTCCGCGCCCGTGCCCTCCTCCGCTTCGTCGTCGCTCCCGAAGAGCGCCCTGCAGTGAGGGTTAAGCTTCACCGAGCGCATAATACAATACAACTAACAACGAATGTTGTCAAAGCTCATGTTCACATACACGATGTTGTGTGTTGTGTTGCATAGCAGCGCGACCCCACCTGTGGTCTACATGCTGCAGCTGCTGCCCCGGCTCCTCCAGCTGCATTCGCCCAAACGACTCGCTGTACTGCTGCTGAGGATGAGGATGCTGCGCAGCACCCGGGCGCTGCCCCACGTACGCCCCCACGCCGCTGTTCCCCACGCCCGCCGACGTGTCCGGCGGCGGCGCCGTCGGGTGCACCGCACCGCCGCCGCCCCACAGCCCGCCGGAGGCGTGCGGCGCCGCTGCGGCGGCGGTGGCGGCGCCGGCCGGCCCCGCGGCGCCGCCGGCCCAGCTGCTAGCCCATCCCGTGCCGCCGGTGCCGGGTCGGCTGCTTGGGTGGTGGCCAAGGTCGCTCGCCGCTGCGCCGTGCGTATGGGCCGACATCCCCGCGGCGCCGCCGGCGTGCGGCGGCAGCATGCCGCCAGCGCCGATGCTGCCGCCGCCGCTGGGACCGCTGAGGGCCTGCTCGACGCCCGGCCGGTGCTGCCAGACGGCCGCGGCGCCGAGGCCGGCCGCCGGCGCCGCCGCGGCGGCGCCGCCAGCGCCGCTGAAGCCGTCGGTCCAGACGGGCTGCGCTAGCCGGGGCTCGGCCGCCAGCATCGCTGGCGACGGCGGAGCCGCCGCGGCGGCGGCAGCGCCGCAGCCTAGTTCCGCCAGCAGCATGCGGCTGTCGGCGGCGTCGGCTCCCTGGCTGTGCCCGCCGGCGTGCAGGCTGGCGGTGGCGGTGGGGCTGGGGCCCGGCCCGTGGCCTACCCCGGCGCGGCCCAGCGGTGACCCCCTGGGCGAGCGGTGCGGAGCGAGGGCACAAGGGTTTGTCAGCGCAAGCGCGCGGCGCTTTGGCCGGGCCGGCCATCTGGCTACGTGGCTGGGACCCCCGACCCACATCCCAGGCCTGGCCCGCCCGCCGCGACGCGCACCTCACGCCCGGCAGGCTCTCCGGGTCCTGAGAGTCCGCGGGCGCGGCGCGGGCTTGCGGTCCGCCTGCGGCACGGGGCGCCAGGGCAGGGGGCATCACGAGGGAGGGGATTGGGCCGGGCGGCAGGACGTTGTCACGGGGGCCTGCGGGCTGTGATTCGGCCCTCCGTCCAGGGCTGCGGCGCGTGGGCGCACAAGGCCGCTGTGCCGTTGCCGCGCAGCCCCGCCTGCAGCCGCACCTATGCGCGGGAACTGCAGGAAGCGCTGGCCCGCGTCCGAGGGGCCGGCGCCCGCGCCTCCGCCGGCCTCGGGCGCCCGCCGGCGCGGGTCGGCCGGCGCCTGCTGCTGTGGCTGCTGCTGCTGCTGCTGGTGCGGCTGGGCGTGCCGCGGCGGCTGCCGTGGGTCGGCTGCGTGGCCTTGCATGTCCATGGCTGCGGCGGGGTGGGGCACATGGTGCGGTGTGGTGTGGGACAGGGCCAGCCAAGGGGCTGCACACGCGAGGGCGCAGCCGCTCAAGTGCATGGTTGCGCCCGGGCGGGGCTGTGGGGCCATGGGGCCGTGCAAGGCACGGCATGCAGGAAGGAGGCACACCGCACATGGAGGGGCGCGCGTCGAGGGAGCCAGATGGCGGCAGGTGGTACAGGTGGTCCGCAGCGGCCCCTGCAGGTTCGCTGCTGGCGAGGTCCCCACAGACCTGTCTGCCGCCCGCCCAGCAGCCCCTTGCTCACCGCCAGCGTCCGTGTCCTCGCGCCACCCAGAGGTCGACGCGCCGCCCGGCCCCGTGCCTGCGTCACTTTGCCGCTGCGGCAGCCGCCGCTTCGCCGCCGGCTCGCCCGCCGCGCCGCTGCCCCTCCTCGCCGCCGGGCCGCTCCCGCCGCCGCCGCCGCCGCGAGGCTCCGCCGCATAGCCCGGCGGCGGCCCGTCGCCGTCCTCCTCCGGGAAGCCCTCCTCAGCGCCCCACTCGCCGCCGTCCGCTTGCTGCTGCTGCTCCTGCTGCTGGGGGTAGGCCTGCTGCTGCTGTTGGGGATACGGTTGTTGCTGGTGCTGCGAGGGGTGCTGCTGCTGCTGCTGCTGCTGCTGCGCCCGGTTCTGCCGCAGCTGCTCCACGTAGTCGGGCCCCAGCTGCGTCTCCGCCACCGTGGACAGCACCAGGTGGGCAGAGAAGTCAACCTCGCCGCCCTCCTGTGGGGACAGGGGCGGGGGAAAGCGGATTAGCGCTGGGGGTAGGGCGGGGAGCAGCGGGAAGGCGGCGAGCTCCAGAAGTGCAGTGCCGGTAATCCGTCTGACGCGGCCCAGCTGAGGCCCATCAAGCCCGCCCCATCCCCGGGCGCCGGCCTAACCGGCAGCCCCCGCAGGTGCGGCCAGTCCGGGCCCCCCGTCCCCACCGGCAGCCCCCGGAAGTGCGGCTCCACCACCAGCGGGCAGCCCGCTGTCTCGAAGCTGAGCTTGACGTCGGCGCCCAGCAGCGCGCACAGCTGCGCCAGCACCCGGAAGTCGCGCACGTTGAAGGTGACGTCGCTGGCCAGCTCGCTGTCGTGGTGGTAGGCGGTGAACACGGAGCGCGTGTCCAGCGTCACGTTGGTGACCATGGCGCCGGAGCAGGCTGCGGGCGGGAGGGAGGAAGAGGGTGGGGGGGAAGGGAGAGAGGGAGGGAGGCCAGGGGGCCAGGGAGGGCAGGGAGGAGAGGCGTGGGGGCTGGGGTCAGGGACGTGGGTCCAAGAGAGCATTGGTCGGCATGGCGCCGGCCAAAGGCTGGCTGCGGGTGGGAAGGTTGGCGTGGACTAGGGAAGGCCTGCTCCCCGCCCGACCCACATGACCAGCAAATGCAGGTAGGAGAGAGGGAGACCGCGAGCCGTGTCGGCACCGGCCGATACGCGATGTTGCAGCAATCAACCGCGTGCCTGTCGCCGACCCACACCGCCGCGGACCTTTCCCAAGCCCCTACGAGCCACGCCGCGCAGGACCTGTCGCAACCCAGGGACCCGCAGCCCCCCTGTGACGCCCTGCAATGCCCCGGCCGTGCGCGCCGCGGCGCCGCACCCTTGGCTGGGTCTGTGTAGCTCCTCAGCTCGCAGGCGCGGTGGTTGTTCCCCGCCACCGCCTCGGTGAGTGGGTTGGCCACCAGCGTGATCTCCTCCAGTGTGTGCTGGAACGAGCACAGCAGCCTGCGGCAGCA
Organism: Chlamydomonas sphaeroides; assembly: GCA_001662425.1. Classification (NCBI taxonomy): domain Eukaryota; kingdom Viridiplantae; phylum Chlorophyta; class Chlorophyceae; order Chlamydomonadales; family Chlamydomonadaceae; genus Chlamydomonas; species Chlamydomonas sphaeroides. The sequence continues at coordinate 56,237 of BDDC01000079.1, read as the reverse complement.
CGGACGACGGGCATGGGGGTTCCCTTGAGAGTGCACACAGGACAGTACTATCAAACCATGAAGATATAGGGCAGGGTTATGGTAATGGGCAGCGCTCCGCGCCAGCCCTGGGGATGCGCCAGTGCAGGACGGAGGGCTCGGCGTGTGGGCGAGCTTACTTGTCGAGCTCAGCAGCTTCGGCGACCACCACGGACGTGTAACCATCCTCGTTGACGGTGGCTACCACCACCTCGCCGTCCAGGCAATCGCACGTGTAACGCTTTACGAGCCCTGGCGGAGGCCAAAAGAAGCGAAAGTACTCGGCAGCACAGTATCCGGAGGGATGCAGGTGGCGAGGGCATGCGGGCGCCGCGGCCGCCGCCGTGCTAGGTTGCAAGGTGCGGGGAGCTTACCGTCTTCTGTGTACACGCTCGCCTGCAGCTTGCATGTCGCCGTATCCAGCAAGAAGTCAGCTTGCGTTATCTTTTGCGAGCGGAAGATGGCCAGGACGTTCTTATGGTGTGGGAAGGGGAGAAGAGGAGGGGGTGAGGGGCGGCGAGTGGCATGCCGAACCGCGGGCCTGCGAGCTCCGCAAGCGGCTTGCCTTTGCGAGCAGGTATGTCTGCACAACTTCTGTGTCGTGAATTTCATAGCTGTCGAAGAAGCGGCTGAAGTAGAAGCACGAGAGCAGTGCCGACTTGGCAGTATTGAGCGCGCGCAAAGCGAGCTGCGTCGCGGTTCACAACAGCTCGGTGAGCACAAACAATCACAAGGCATGGAAGTGCGACAAGCTCCTTGCCTTGCCGGGCTGTGCCTCAAACTGCAGCTCCGCGCCAAACTTGTTGAGGGCCTGCAGCGTGTTCTTCACATGCTTGACCTCGTTGCGACCTAGGCTGAAGCGTACGCTCATGGCTGCGGTATGGCGACGCGGGAGCGCGGCTGCAGATTTTCGCTGAACGTGAAGCGCGTGCTGCGCCGTACGCCGCTGCTCCTCAATGGCACGCATTCCTCGCTCTGTTACACGCCAGCCTCCATCTCCGCCACACAAGCAGCGCTCCAGGACCCCACGCAACCCGTCCGCCTCACACCTCGGGCCCGCTGCGGCGCTGCCGTGCTCATGCCAGGCCATCTTCACTCCTCACACGCGGAGGAGCCCCTGCTCACACGCGCGTCCTCACTGCACACTTCCCCCTTCCCCACCCTACCCCCAGACCCGCGCCATTCCGCACTACAACCCGACCAGCTCGTCGTTGCGGCGCTCGAACTTGAACTGCGGCCCCGTGGGCATCTTGGGCATGGGCGTGGTGAGCACCTTGTCGATCATGCCGTACTCGATGGCCTGCTTGGGGTCCATCCACTTGTTCCGCGACAGCTCGCGGATCACCTGCAAGCCGGCACATAAAGGGCAGGCAACCCCATCAGCGGCATCTTAGGCCCTTGCCCTGGCCCTTCTGCCCCGTGGCAGCAGCCTTTTCCCCCCTTTCTCCCTGCTGCCCTCCCATCCTCGTACCCGGTCGTAGGGTTGCCCCGTGGCGTTGCTGGTGAGCAGCGACAGGTAGTCGCGCATGCGCACCAGCTCGCGGCTCTCGATGTGCATCTCGCTGGCCTGGCCGCGAGAGGCGCCCGAGGGGTGGT